>QRAA01000303.1:0-68216 GCA_003670145.1 Fusarium subtropicale | reverse complement strand
TAGTAAGGATACTAATTAGGCGATAATAGTTATTAACCTCTTTAAGTCAATGTAAGGGATGAAGGAGTTATCTTGTGTTTCTTTGCTGGCGTTGGAAGGGGAAAATTCGGTCGGCAGCTAGGCGTTTAGGCAATTCACATCAAAATACACACTTTGCTCGCAATACACATGTCGCTACCTCATCACCGCTATGGGCATTCTCAACCAACCAACTTTACCAAACATTCCCGGCGTACAGAACTTCAAGGGACAAGCGTGGCATACGGCCAGATGGCCCAGCGACGCTTCCGCCTTGAACGGCAAGCGAGTGGGCATCATCGGTACAGGTATGGATCCAATGGTTAGGATGAATAATCTCTATTCTCTTGACTCTTTGAGGTATTCGGCCACTGACACGACATGTAGGCGCAACGGCAATACAAACCATACAAGCTATCTCGGACAAGGTTGGCCACTTGGCAGTATTTCAAAGGACTCCGAATTGGACAGCTCCACTACGAAATAAGAAGATCAGCCCTGAGGAAATGGATGAGATTCGCACAAGATACCCAGAAATCTTCCGCAGATGTGCCGAATCCTATGCTTGTTTCATCCACCTTGGCAACAGCCAGGGCGTGTTCTCTATGACGGAGGAGGAGCGGCAAGAAGAGTGGGAGAAACTATACGCCGAACCCGGCTTCGCCAAAGTTCTGAGTGTCTCTTCAGACATCTTCACGGACCACAGAGCAAACGAGCTTTACAGCAAGTTCCACGCTGATAAGATCCGCGCACGAATCAATGATCCCGAAGTGGCTGAGAAGCTGATTCCCAAAAATCATGGCTTCGGGACAAGGAGGGTACCTCTTGAAAGCGGTTACTTCGAGGTTTTCAATCAGTCAAATGTCAAGTTGGTTGACATCAGGGAAGACCCGATTTCTCAAATCACAGAAACAGGTGTCCAAACGGGAGATGCATTCTATGAGCTTGATGTTCTTATCTACGCTACTGGCTTCGACGCTGTCACTGGATCTTTCAACGCAGTTGATATCCAAGGCCGAAATGGAACGAGTCTCAAGGATGTCTGGGCTGAGGGCATCAGGACGTTCCTCGGACTTACTGTCCAGGACTTCCCTAATATGTTTATGATTATGGGTCCTCATCAAATGTTTGGAAACATTCCAAGGTACGGTCTTCAGAATTGTTTGCTATGACTAGTACTGACAGGTTGCCTTTCAGATCTATCGAGTACGCGGCAAACTGGGTTGCCGAGTTTATTCGATATGCTCGTGACAACAAAATCATCAGTGCTGAAGCAACAAACAAAGGCGTGGAGGATTGGACGCAACATGTGCACGAATGCGGAAAAGGTTTACTGGCCAATGAAGTCGACTCATGGATGACTGGTGTCAACAAGAACTTGGCCCATAAGCAGCAGAGATCCATGACGAGATACAATGGCCCTGCACCTGGGTATCGAAAGCGATGCGATGAGGTCAAGGGAAGGGAGTACTCAGATTTTGTGTTGAGATACGCTTGAATCATACAGTCCATTAGAATTTAAAATTATTAAAATATGACAATTCGTGATGGAACCGAAACATAAGAGATGCTATAGGGAGTCTGGTTACTTGGACAGCCTCATCTAGAAGTTGATGTTGAGCAGATATCAGGCGGGATCCTTACATACCTAGATTAGCACTACTTGTGGTAAGCTTAGTGATGCACTTGAATACAACCCATTGTGTATGTTATCGATCCATTTCAAAATTTCCATTACTTTGGAAGATCTATGATACCGTTGATGAGATATCATTGTCTAGGTGGATTTAACTTCAAAATGCAGAGCCTCAGGGTTCGATAGTGCCCAAGTAATTCCCTCCTCCATAACCTTATCCCATCTCTTAGACTCCGTCAACTGGTCCCCATATCTACGGAACCCATGGGGCAGTCCCTTGAAGACATGAATATCCGTAGGTACACTATCGTCATTCCATGTCAGTAGCTATAAACATATCAGAACAATGACTGTTGACATACCCTGCCTCAGCAAGCTTCTTGCCATACAAGAGCCCTTCATCCCGCAAAGGGTCGGCACCAGCGATTCCAAAAACAGTGGGAGGAAGACCCTTTACCTGAGAAGCTGATGCATTTCCGGTGTTTGCCCGGAAATCCTCAGTATCTGGGGAAAAAATGGGAACTTCAACATTCCAGTAAAAAAGTCAATGACCTTCGTGGGAAGGATAGGAGCATGCTCGTTCTGGACATATGAAGATACCACGGGACTTTTGAGTTGGTCAATTTGTGACTGGTTATGATCCTTATGAACAAAGGCTGGTATCATCAGGATCTGTCCAGCGATCTTGGGATATTGGCGTATATCTGATGCAGAAATATTCTGTCTCAAAGCCAGAGCGGCTGCTAACTGAGCACCAGCGCTGATACCGCCGATGACGACCTGTTCAGATTTGCCTTGAAGCTCGTCGATGTGATCGTGTACCCAGTAAAAGGCATCTTCGACATCATTCCAAGCTGTAGGGAAAGTATGTTCCGGCGTGTGACGATAGTTTACATTGATGACGATTACTTTCGCTCCAATTGCGATTCGTGAGGATATGGCATCTTCGGATGAGAGTGTTCCGAATAAATATCCTCCGCCATGAAGGTGGATATAAATCGGTAGACGAACAGCATCTGCTGCATCGACAGGTCTATAGCATCGTGCTTCTATGAGAGAATTGTCTCTCGTAGGGATCTTGTGGTCTTTCATACGGACCAAGTGACCCAGCTCCTTCATTTCATTCGCCAAAATCTCTTCACGACCTTTGTTGATTACTGCTTTTCTCTCATAGATATCCGCAAACGCAGGTGGAGGTAGGAGACTCGCCTCTACCGCAAGCCATTCGGCAGACTTAGGGCCATATTCTGAAAAGTCGCACATGATGAATGATTTGATGTTGTTTCAATAGATATCTCTGGTTATTGTATAGTCTCAATAACTCAGTCATGTCACCAAATCGCCTACTTGAGGGTTATCGATGCCTTAGAGTGCATGATCGGCCGGAGCCATGTGATTCCGTACCTGGTCCTGGCATTGTACCTCGGCACAACCCCACAAACAAAATGAGGTTGAATTGGATAATTGAACCCTGGCAACTCCCGATTGGGAAAGCCGGCCAACAGTTCCGAAAGAAGAAGTTCACCTTGTTGACCGCATGATTAAATATTGCGCAGTGAGATGATTCTTTGTATCGTTTTATAGCAAGAGGCTCATCAGCGACTTAAAGACAAACTGCGCCATGGCCGAAATACCCACCCAGCCACCTTCCCGTTCACTAAAAGATAAAGTCGCTATTGTCACAGGCGCGGGCTGCTTTGGAGATGGCATCGGCAATGGCAGGGCGATATCAATCATGTTGGCCAACGAAGGCTGTAACGTGATATGCCTTGACATGGATCTGGAATGGGCAACAAAGACAGCTGACATGGCCAATCAAAGCTCAGCTACCAGTAAGGCGATACCAGCACAAGGAAATGTCACAAATGAAAATGATTGTGAGAAGTCCGTCAACATTGCAATGAAGGAGTTTGGTCGTGTGGATATTCTTGTCAATAATGTCGGCATAGCAGGCGCCTCGGGGACTGCTGTTGATGTGGATATGGCCAAATGGACCATGGGACTTGAGGTAAATGTTTCAAGCATGGTTTTAATGGCCAAGTATGCTATACCCGCAATGGCTAAGAACGATGGCGAAATCAAGGGGTCTATTGTCAATATGGGGAGTGTAGCCGGGCTGAAGGGCGGTACACCTCACCTCTTGTATCCAACCGCAAAGGGGGCCGTGGTAAACATGACCAGAGCAATGGCCGCTCATCATGCCAAAGACGGTATCAGAGTGAACTGCGTGTGTCCAGGAGTAAGTTCGGAAATTGAAAGACAAGAACACAGAACTAATTTTTTTTAGATGCTATATACACCAATGATGTATGCTAAAGGCATGTCAGAAGAGGCAAGGGAAGCGAGGAAGGCGAGGAGTCTACTCGGGACTGAGGGGACAGCATGGGATGCTGCCTGCGCTGTTGTTTTTCTGGCAAGTGACCATGCAAGATGGATAACGGGAGCTATTTTACCAGTAGACGCTGGGACAACCGCTGCAGTCGGAACGAGCTTGCCTGCTGGTGCAAGCGTGAATGGTTGAAGTACTTTACTGAAGGCTTAGAAATAGACTCATACCTAGACCATTGATGAGACTTTTGCCTTGATACTGCTTGATATTGTAACGTAACTTTAGTCAGATCTCTTGACAGCTCAAAAATGACATGATCGATCTTGTCAACCTTTCGTGTACCAATGAGTCACAGCTATTTCGCTCAACTATATGCTGAACGGTATGGAGAGCCTTTGTAGTTCATTCAAGAATGATTTGGATTTATAAACGTGACTAATCGTGTAGTAATGCTACTCTTGCTTTAATCTTCCCTTCACCCAGTGCCCCAAGCACTTCCTCAAAATCAGGAAGCTTTCTGGTTTCAACTCGTGGGCTGATGTGACCAGAAGCAATAAGGTCGAGAACCTTTTTCAAATCTCTGACTTGACCACCATATGAGAAGATGAAAGAAAGCCTCTTCCTGGTGC
Source organism: Fusarium subtropicale (assembly GCA_003670145.1). NCBI lineage: Eukaryota > Fungi > Ascomycota > Sordariomycetes > Hypocreales > Nectriaceae > Fusarium > Fusarium subtropicale. Next base: position 63,604 of record QRAA01000303.1, on the reverse strand, counting down.
CAATCTTCATGTGCACTGTGTTTTCTGTGTCCAGACTTCCGATGCAGAGGAGTTTGCCCCCGCGGCGTACTGAGAAGATGTTAAATCTGGGCCAGTCAGAAGTCAAAGAAGATCTTGGCTTACTGATATGTTGAGCGTCTTCGAATGTCTGATGGGTTCCAACGAAGTCGAGAACAGTGTCGATCTTTCCTTCTAGACCATTTTCTTTGACAAAGTCTTGAGGCCGCTTTCCCACTGGGACGATATCTTTTTCAGGTATGCCCAGAGCTTTGGCTTCATCAAGCAGTTCCTGTCGGATATCAGAAACTACCACTCTTGACCCAATATGACGAATGATCTGGAGGGCATTGAAACCTAGACCACCAAGACCGAATAAAAATACTGTTTCATGTTTTTTCACTTCTCCTCTCCTGGTGATGGCGTGATAGGCTGTGGTCACAGCGTCGGTGGCCACTGCTGCTTCGGCTGGCGTTACACCTTCAGGAACCTTGACTGCAGCTCGAATATCGACAGCTGTAAACGGCGCGTAAAAGCCATCCTGGCCAATGCCTGAGTGATGGCCTCTTTCACACAGTTGAGATAGATCGCGAGAACATTCGGGGCAATCGTCTCGGCCACAGCCTGGGACCGCATGAAGAGCTACAATGTCTCCCTGCCTACCACTTAGCACTGGGCAAGTCTAAAGTTTGAATAATTTCTCTTACCACTTTCAATCCTTTGTCTTGAACATTACTGCCTATTTCAATAATCTGTCCGCAACCTTCGTGACCCAAGATGTACTTTTCCTGGAACCAAGCTGCTTGCTTTTCTATCGTCAGAAGAGAATGGTCGCTTCTACAAACTAGAATATTGGTCAGAGTTTAGTCGACTACCACGGGTGAAGACTCTTTATACCGCCAGATGCCAGCATCTTACAAAGAATGCCATTTGGCAATACTTTCGGAACAGGTACTTCTTCGAAAACCTCGAATATGTTAGTGCATTAATGATGCGAAGTGGGAGCTTATAATACCGGTTTGGGGCTTCCTTTGTGTTTTCTCCATGCAAACATGGTTGCTGGCACTGTTTCAGAATCCATAACAGTTGTGCTGAAAGTTCTTCAATAATTCAAATGTAGAAAGCAAAGTTGAATGTCTCACTTAAGTATAGGTATAGGTAGCAGTAGTCCAGCATAAATTACACCATGTTGTTCGGCTTTCTGAGAGTTGTAATTAGCTTGGTTTCCTTTTGTAGACCAAGACATTTTTAGTAACATTTTCTACCGAGGTTCTGCAGATGCAGAATGCGGGGGATTGGCCGCCATCTAAGATGGGATGGCAATGCTCTCGGCTTTCCTATCAAGGTTTAGGTAAAGTAAGAAGGAACTCTACCACTAAGAACGATAGGTTACTGACTTATTAGTTTAATAGAGTTCAAGGCCTTTCCCCTAACAATGAATAACTTATATTGTTGCAAACTATAGCAGACTTGATAATGAGGGAGATTGTCCTCGTCAAATAAAGGTTATGCTTAACAGCACAACTTTTGCTCGTAACGCTGAAGCGGTCAAGGCTTCCTTCCCCAGACAAAGTAAACAGGGAGATAAAGATGAACAGCAGGATTTCTCATCTCCTTCTTAACCTGTGCCATCAATACCTGGATCTCTTGCTCGTTCCAACCAAGGACATGCTCAAAAAGCTTAGGCGTGTAGGAGTCAATGACCTTTAGCTCTTGGATTGCTTGGTATGTACCAAGCTCCTTGAGCTTTGAATCTTTGGGCCAGGCTCCGATAGGCAACTGTGTCCAAGGGTTAGTGACAGTCACCTCACAAGAACACGGGACTCATAAAACACAGCTCGTACCTTGCGAATTTCCTCATGAACATCCACAAACCCTGCCTTTTCCAACCTCGCTACCCATTTATCTGCGCAGTCTACAGGCTTGCCGAATTTCGCACAAGCCTCAATCAGATTCTTCATCCAAAGTTGAGCATTAGGCGCTTGTTCGATCGTTCCATCATCGGATTCAAAGCGCGCACCGACGCCTTGCAACTCGATATAGCCGCCTGAACGCGTGTGTCGGAAGGCTCGCTGCAACAATAGATCTTCGTCACCTACACATGCTTCTAGCTCGCGTGCATGGATAAAGTCGAATTCCTTGCGGTATACCCATTCGTCCTCGTAATCATCAACCTCGAACGTACAGTTCGGTGGGTTCCTAAATTGTTAGCATCATTGCCTGTCGCGAAAAAGAATGACCAGTGTACCATTCAGGTTGTATGGGACTGAGATCGTTCCCGATAACCTCGGCTGAAGGATGCTCGCTAAGAGACATCTCATTAGTGAGGTGTTCAGTCTGCGACATAGGCGCCTAGCAAGTTCTTTTCAAGCTTACTCTGCAAAATCTATCGCCCAAATGCCAGTCCCTGTACCGAGATCAAGCACACGCTGGGGATTTTTATCAATCGGGGCAAGGTGGAGCTTTTGATCGAGAATCAAGCTGTATATGTGATGCACAAGATCCATTCGATCTTGCTCTTCGTCGTCGTTGGGCTGTGTGAAATATGCTTAGACAAGAACCATTAAAAAGTATGTTGGGAACATACGACAAGATAGGTGCCCTCGCGGAAAGCATGATAGCGACGTCCATTCTGATGACATGTTAGGCCTGTAGTGACTCTAATGCGAGATACTGATTTGCAACGTCACTTACTTCAAATCTGTAAAATTTACCATATTTTATTAGTATACCTATGTTACCGGTCGTAGCTATTGTGAACCGTGTTGTTTACCTGTAGTTATATATGTTCGATTGGAGAGAGGAAAGATAGCTGCTGGGCCCAATGCTGTTATCAACATGTCAGTACGCCACAGACAGAGGATCAAGGGCAGCGCATAACCAACGACGAATTGTGAAGCGAATCATTAGCATCTAAGTCATCCTGGCAACAGGTCAGTCATCTACCGAAACCTCAATTATTATCATGAGAGCATCAGCGACTCACATCAACCTCCAAGTGACTCTCGTGTATTGGAGGTGTATTGGCTCCGACTGGAGGGTTGGCGATAACGTCGGGCTGCCGATTAGGCTCTTCTGATGGATTGCTGACCATGATGAAGGAGTCGCGCAATTGTGATGCGCCGAGTCGAGCTAAGAAGACAGAGCTAAAAGCGTTTGTAGAAAGTTAAAAGATGCAATGATTGTTGCTTTATCTAAGTAACCCCGCTTAATGAACCCTGCTTGAGGCATTTATAACCCCGGGTTAAAATACTAAAGAAACCAGTCGGAAGTCTATCCGCTCCGGCAACTACAAGAACACGTCACCCAGGGGACCCTGTTAAACCTTAAATCACTACACCAAAAGATATAGCGCTCTAAGCATTATGACTAAGTGGTCTGTTAGGTCCTACAGCGCCGGTTGAACAGAATACACTGATCCTTATTCCTCCATGTCACTATCAGCGTCAACTGGTACATCAATGCCAAGCTCTCTCAGATACGCCGCGATGTCCGGATTATCCTGCCCGCATTGCTCCAAGGTCTCTTCATCCAGAGCACTTGCATCAGCCCCATGTGCCAACAGTGCCTTCACAGACTCAACGCTCCCTTCTACAACGGCATAAGATAAAGGCGTGTTGCCTAGACTATCCTCAGCAAGCACATTGCTACCCGCCTCGATAAGAGCTTGGAGTGTCGAGTTTTCCATGTCGATCTCTGCAGCTAGATGTAACGCTGTGCGCCCGTCGCTATCCCGAGCCTCCAGGTCTTCTCCACGGGCTACAAGGGCGTCAATGAGAAACTTGGGAGCTACGAGATGCGCAGCTAGGTGGAATGGACCGTATCCAGGAGTGAAGACTCCCCATCGTTCTTGATCTTCTTCAAGCTCGTCGTAGCTGGCTTGACTCTCGAACGGCCATGCTTCGGCTGCTTGGAGGTATGACTCAATCGACCCGTTTCGAGATGAGAGGCGAATAAAGTCATCAACAAACGTGTCTGGGATGGCTGTCTGTAAGCTGGGCCCTAGCATTCGGGCCGCAAACCACAGATACCTGTGCTTCTGAAGTCGTTCCCTGAGAGAGACAGATGACTTGACAGCACCTTGCGCGAAAAAGTCAGATGATAGATATCGCATAAAGCCAGCAATGCTTCGCTTGTCGTAGTCAATATCGAAAACCACACGTTTCAGGTATTCGCCGAGAAGTGGTGATGTAATGCGCATAGACTCATCATCTTCGCCATAGTATACAAGGCCATGGCAACCTAGAAGAACTTCAGAAGTGCTGAAGTCCTTCTCATCATGGCTTATTTGCCAAGCATTTAGCGCTCCAAGTGCCATGGGCATTGTGAAAGTGTAGCCAGCTTCGGAAGCGTTGATGATATGGTAAAGAATACAAAAGACCATATCCTTCCACTGTGAAGTTGTAATTTGCCTTACAGCCTCTTTGCAGAAGACATTTATCCTTTCCGAGGTAGGTGCTTCCCTTGAGGAATTCACAAGCTTATCGAGACTAGCCAAGAGTTCTGGCGTAGGTGTTTTAGCAGACCAAGGCGGAATGGGAAGGAACCTGCTGAGCATCAGCACTAGAGTCTAACTCGGACATGACATAGGTACTTACAGGCCATCAGAGACTTGAACTATGTTTTGAAGTAACGTATCATGAGTCGTGGAGAAGTCCCTATGTGAGACGGTTATAAGTGCTTGAGTGGTATACACCTTCACGTCTTCATCATTCGCTCTCAAACTTATTTCAAAGACTTGATGAGATGCTGAGAAGCCACTAGGACACGCATTTTGACTCGCGAATACAACCCGAATGTTTGAGCCAGAGTCACTAGGATTTAAGGAAAGCATTAAGTCCCTCAGTGCGACCTCAGTAACGCTATTGGCGTTATCGAACACGATAAAGACCTTGTCAAACTCCGACGCAACAAGGTGAAGAAGTTGGCTAAACTCATCATCGCCTGGATAGGGAGTGTCTTCCAGAGCTATTAGTTCCTTCCAAACACCTGACGTGCTGGGAAGCCGCGATACGAGCTGCCTGAAAACAGAAGTTAAAGCATGATAGAAATCGGCATTGTTATGCTGTTTATGACTATTTGTGAATTCAACAAACGCAGCCGCGACATCGTTGCGTTCTTGAATGTGCTCGAAGAGACGGGAGCTACAGTTGTTATTAGCAAGCAGCTTCTAGTACCTTGAGGATAGACCGACCATAGAAACGTTTTGCCAGTCGCGGCTGAAAATACATTAGCCGAGGCAATGACTCAAAACCGCATCACATCACACTTACATGGGCCATGAAGCCACAGAAGAGAAGGAATGTCATTTTGCAGCCATCCCTTTGTCTTTAGATCGTCAAGAAACCATTGGCATGATCCTGGAATCCGGACGCGCTCGTAATGTTGGAGCCAACTCTCTGATCGATCACCAGGACAGAGTCTCCTAAGTAATTGATCTCTATCACTCGATGACATTTCGGTTCGTCACTGTTGTTTGTTGTGTCTTGGTTATATGGTGAAAAGGATAAAAAGACCCTTTTTACTCTTGGTTGTTGGGACTAGTCCTCGGTTGGGGGCTGAGACATACCATGCATCAAATATCACATTCACGGTGGTCCAAGGGGCTGTGTAGTTGTGCGGATTCTTTCATTACCAGGGGCCTGGTCTAGACCATTATGGACCGGCAGATCCTCGCCGCATATCTACTGTTTCTAGTAATCGCCGAACCTTTGGATTTGTCAAGACCAACAACATTCTCATTAGCAACGTAGTATGCAGCGGCATTACTTACAGACGACACAGTTCTTACACAAAGATGAGAACTTTGCGGGGCAAAGTGCCAGCACTGTTAGGCGCCACCATTCCGTCCACTAGGGTGCACAAGTTTAACTATAACGTCCATAACCGTTAAACGCCTCAACGGTCGAGTTTAATGTTGCATATTTAGACTTCCAAGTTACCTGCTGGCACAGGGCTGTAGTCTAGTAAGGCGAGGTATGTTCCACTATCTCATTGGCCTAGCAAATAACCCATGCCGTACATTTCTGCATATTATCATTGGAACTACTCGCCAGGCTTGACCTTATCTTACTCGGAAGCCTGATACTGGGCTTCTTCGCCTTGCATTTAGCTAAGAGATACCTCAGCAGCGCTGTCACCACTACCTTCCTCAAAGACATCGAAATTGCCAAAAGCATCGTCAATAATGAAAACCAGCTCTTGCTTACTGACATCTTTATCTTCAGAATACCTTCCAATATAATGCTCGCCAAGTTCAGAGCTCCTATTTGAATGTTTCTCCTGGGGAGATATATTTAAGGATATTTATTCATCTTTAGGAGCGGACCACAAGTGTGACGAAGCAACATGCTCCTCTAATGGGTACTTCTGCCCTGGAATGCCATAGAAGTTCTCACGGTAAGTGCCTCCAGGCACAACATAGTCATCCCAGAAGAGTCCTCTGGTTCGTAGCTCAGGGATCAGGAGATCAGAAATATCCTTGAAGGATTGCGGGAAGAGAACATAGCCCTGTAATAAAGTTAGCAATAGGCAAGTCAAATGTCATTGGATGAACATACAAAGTTGAAGCCGTCAACGCCAGCTTCAGTAACCCATTCCTCGAGGCTGTCTGCAACTTGGGCCGGTGTGCCGACAAGCAATGGCCCGTTGCCACCGAGACTGACATGCTCTGCCACAGTGTGCTTGGTCCACTTCGAGTTGACGGGGGAGAAGCGAGCATAGCCCTCAACGGTAGATCTGATGGGTTGTCAGCACAATGCAGGTAACGAGGTAGAGCGGGTTTCATACTTAACAGCATTACTTTCCACCTGTCTCAGCTCCTCGTCATCACCGTACTGGTTCAGGTCCATTCCAGTCCAACCTCCAAACAGCGATAGCGCTCCTTCAAGCGAAGCATACTGCTTATAGTCATCGTACTTTGCCTTTGCCTCCTCCTCAGTGCGTCCTAGAATGGGAGTAACCAGGGCAAGAACTTTGATGTTGTTTGGATTTCGGTTGAAAGTATCCTTGGCCGTCTGCCTGATCTCGGCAATATTCTTCTTCGCCACGGCAGGAGCATGGGCCGAAGTGAAGATTGCCTCTGCGTGCTGGGCAGCAAAAAGCTTGCCAGCCTTTGATGCTCCAGCTTGCAGCAAGAGAGGAGTTCGCTGGGGACTGGGGTTGACGATGTGAGGGCCGGCGACGTTGAAGTACTTGCCCTTGTGTCCGATCTCTCGCACGCGCGACGGGTCAGTGTAGATACCCGCCTCACGATCCAGCCTGACGGCATCGTCGCGCCAAGAGGACTGAAAGAGCTTGTACATGACTTCTAGGTACTCCTCAGCGATGGCATATCGTTCGTCGTGCTGACAGATGTTAGTCATTGTATGTTTTGAGTTTGTGAATCGTTCTTGGACGGCTGTACGCTTAGTTGTTCTTCTCGCCCAAGGTTGCGAGCAGCAGAGTCCAGGTAACTTGTGACAATCTACGCACGGTCAGCAGTGGGCATTGTTTAGTGTCTTGTCTTATCGTACGTTCCAGCCAACTCTGTCCCAATGCGTTAGCTTGTCGTAGTAGAGTGTGTTGTTTTCAGATTGAGGGCCACATACCTTCCCTTGGTCAAATGGTCAAGTGTCGACAGTCTTCGAGCCAGGTGAAAGGGCTGCTCGTAGGTCGTTGAGACTGTGACGCCGAAACTGATGTTCTTGGTCACAGCAGCCATGGCCGGGATGATCGAAAGCGGTTCAGTGACAGGCCATTGAGCTCCTGAGATGATAGCAGGGTCAAGTGATTTCTTGTAGACATCATATCCGCCTAGTCATGTTCAGTTTCAGTCACAGGATCTCAAAGTTGAATTGTCAGGTTACTTTACCTAGGACATCTGCAATAAAGATACCGTGGAACTTGGCCTCCTCGAGCAGCTTTGCGAGTTCTGTCCAGTGCTCGATGTCGGTGAACCGCCATGACTGATCATCGGGGTGACGCCAGAGACCAGGCGACTGGTGCCCACTGCCTGTGAATGCTTCATCAGTATGCTGTGTCACTCCCAGAGACAATCAAAGACTTACACATTTCAACGAAGGCATTGAGAATGAGGCTCTTCTTTCCCTCCTTGGTGTTCTCCTGCGCAGACATCTTGACTGATGTTTTTTCTTGGTTAAGGAACGATCCCGGTAGTTGACGTGATTAAGTGAAAGCCATGCAAATTACAGCCCAGATCTTATACAGTCTTTTGGCTTACGACGGAGCCATCTGATCATGTCGTCTTCAAGATCCGGCAATTGACGCAGGCCCGCTTTTGATATCGGTTCCACGAATCTGCACCGGTGCGAATTGCGTGATATGGGATAATCTGCAGCATCGCCATTTTGAGCCGTCACGCCATTTGAGTTGTATCTTGCAGAAGCTACTAATGTTATGGCGACATGGTGACAACATCCACTAAAGCCCACTAGTGTCGGAACAAAGCCGTAATAACTTAGTCAATATCGTTTTAAATGTCCCATTCGCTATTGTTCCATCGTAGGAACCAGCGAAAAGCCATAAACGACACACTATGATTACTTGGTGGTTGAATCGTGGCCAAAAGGCAGTAAATCTTCTCTCGAGGTCCAAGAGCCAGAGTCGGGTTACACCAGCAGTCCAGACGAAAGATGAGGAGGATTATATTGTTCCAACAACACAGAAAGCAGTGCTTCTGTATGGCGCCCACCAGCCTTACCAGTTGGTTGAAGATTACCCTGTGCCTACGGACTTGCAGAGTGATGAGGTTCTCATACAAAACAGAGCCGTGGGCTTGAACCCAATTGACTGGAGAGGACCGTAAGTAATGCAGCATTTTATACCAAATATTCAGAAACTTAACGTACTACAGAGATTTCGGTTTTGGCATACCTGATCTCCCGCAGGTCGCAGGTAGAGAGCTCAGTGGACTCGTCGTCCAGAAAGCAGATGCCCGTTCCGGCTGGGCAAAAGGTGACCGAGTAGGTGGTACCACCAAACCCTACACAAACGAGTTACTTACATGAGGCCAGGTGATTGCCATCTCAACAGACTACCGTGACAGTCGCAAGGGCGCTTATCAATGCCACGTTGTGGCCAAGAGCTACAATATTGTGCGGCTCCCTGACCATGTGTCATTCGAGCAAGGATCAACTATTGGCGTGGCCTTTGTTACAGCAGCAGTTGCACTCGGTATTTGCCTCGGCGTAGACTTCGCGGTTGTCGATAACGGTCCAGATGTGCTGCAAGTCGTAGACGGCTTGAACGTCGACTCTCTTCCTCAAGATGTCCACAAGGAGATTGCCCAGCAGATTCCAACGCAAGATCGCCCAGAGGCCGGTGACTGGTTTGTTATCTGGGGAGGTAAGCGCAGCAAGCGTCCCAGCTATGGCCATAGCTAACGTTTTACAGGCTCGTCAACATCTGCAATACTCAGCGCCCAATTGGCAAAGCTCGCCGGGCTAAGAGTCGCAGTTGTACTTGACGCAGCAAAGCACGGCTCGAGGCTATACAAAGAGCACTCCGTCAAACCAGATCTTGTCATTGACAGTCATGATCCCCAGAGAGCTATTGAGATCATTCGGTCCTGCACAAGAGGCAGTAAGAGGTTCGGACTGGATACGATAGGCAAAGAGACAACAACTTTCCTTATCGATGCCCTCTGCGACACTGCAATCATCCCAGAACCGCGGAGACCTGACGACAGCACGTCTGACGCTAGTGAGATCTTGCTGCCATGGCATGTTCACATTGTCGCTCTGTGCTCGGCTCCAAAGATCCAACGCACCGATCTCACACTTCACACAATCCCGATCAAGCTCTTTCATGTAAGCCCGGAAGTAGGTAAGGCATTAACAACGTGGCTTGGAAGACTACTCCAGAACAATACAATCGCGTACCCAACTATCGCCGGCGTTGGAGATGGCTTGTCGAGTATCAACGCCAGCCTGGATAAAATGAGGAGAGGCGAGATCAGCGGTGGCAAGATGGTTATAAAGATATAGAACAGTTATTGCTCTCAACGTCATAGACAATCTCAAATTTCTCACGAAATTTGTTCTTTAGCCTACCGGTGTTTTAAGATTGTGAAGTTTATGGTGTATTCGATTAGAGCGAGCGCTTAAGAGCCGCGCCTACAACAATTCGCTTGCAGTCCACAAGTAGTGCATTGGTGCCAGGGCAATGAGGTAATAAAGCGTCAAAAGATGCACGCGAGGAGGCATGAAATACATTGTTGTATCTCTTAGCAGTAGCTTGGAGTAAAAGGGATCTGCTTTAATATTTACATTGGATAATGCCTCACCCGAATTTGTCAAAATTCTCAATAAATAATTATTTATTTATGTAAATTAAAACTACAATATAATTTCGAGTTTCAGTTCTTGCGATCCATGATAATATCACCTGGGATATTTATGTACTTAAAGCTCGATAATTACAAGGCATCATCGCGGACCTACTCATTGCTGGATGTGACCTTGGCGGAGCCCTTGAGCTTTACATCTTCGCTCGAAGGGGTGCTGGTTACATCAATATCCGAACCATAGGGAACACTGCCAAAGTGCTTAATTACGGTCCATGCAGGGAAGATTGACACAGCCCAAAGGGCAAGGTTGAAATAGACACCTCCGACGCGGGCCATGATGGGGATGGACGAGGTGCCGTAACTGATCGCTTGCCATGCTGACTCTGTGCCACGAAGCAGAGCAGCGTACCGCACAATCTCTTCTTCGTCAGAAGCCAAGTTCTGGACGACAAAGTAGCTGTAGATAGACGGTTAGCTCTGATGGCGCGAATGAGTCTAGTGCACTTACAGGAAGAGATAGTTGAGCTGGAAGCCAAATGTAAGGAAGACGAATATAGCAAACGCTGCACCAAAGCCGGGACTGGACCAGTCATAGGTGGGCTGAGATATGTTGAAGCGGGTGACGAGGATGGTTGCCCAAGTCCACCATCCGCCTTGCAGGATCACAAGAACCCAGAATGCGCCTCTAGTCCTGCGCTTCAAAGGAACTGATGTCCGGTCGAGCCAGGCCTGGGCTGTCAGCAAAGTTCAATATTTTTTAACGAATAGGCCAATACATACCCCGAGAATATTGCCACCGATGACAGCGATAATACCAGAGACAAAGGAGCCGAGTGCTCGAGATCGTACTGTGAACCATACTGGAGACGATTGTCAGCAGATTTCTGTAAGAGGCAGCAGTTGTAACGTACATGACAGATAGGTAAAGAAGACCGCTTCGGAGAAGACGACTGCTCCAATGTAGAGCACGATGAGAAGGAACTTGGTTGTAAAGAAGAGGCGAGTGATCTTCTTAGTCTCGAGCCAAGGGTTGTTGACGATGGACAGATCAACCTTTTTGCCATCTGTGCGCTCGACCTTATTGGGAGGGCTCAGAAAGAGAGCAAACAACGGTCCTGAAGCTTGTATGGCGATGAAAATGAGGAATACGGTATACGAGACCTGACCAGCCTCATCACGATCGACGTTGAGACCAAGATTAATAGCACCACCGATAATTTGGCCACTTAGGCGGTATGTAAGCCAGTAGCCGAGAGCTTTACCTTTGTTCCATGGCTCAGGATACGCAATGGCGATTGCCGCTTCGGCCATCCAGAAGACGCCGGCCGAGATGCCGCAGAGTGCAGCTCCCAGGATGACAAGCCACTCGTTACCAAAGCGGTTGTTAGTATACAGCCCAGCAGCATACGGGGCGTACCCAAGTCTGTGGTGGTCAGTATCAGTATGAATTCCTATCAGGTCTTCAGATAGAGCACTTACGTTCCAAAGATGAGAGCTCCCTTGATGCCAATATAATGAACGAGAACACTGCCACCCCAGCAGCTGAGGACCATGAGGCAGAAGGTCAGGGCGTTGGCCGTGTTCACCAAGTATGGCTTTTGGGCTCCTCCGGCACCTAAGGAATTCATTGCACCCCAGATACCCGGTGCAGAAAGGTTGCAAAGACCAAGAATGGTCATGTTGTAGAAGGTCGACCGGTACCATTTGACTGTATTAGATGAGCGCCATGTTGACAATCGTGGACAGTTCAACTAAACAAACCTGGATACTGGCCTAGCTTATAGCCAGATGCATTTTCGTTCGACATGTTGAATATGGTGTTGTTCTTGAAATCGAGTGTAGCAAAAGCGAAAAGATCTGATGTGTTGTATAATCTGTGTCGGTAAAGGGTACCGGGAACTTGGTTGTCGTCATGTCCAGTTATAGAAATATTCGATCGGCAGTTGGCACGCTCGTTAGCGGCCAATTTTCATAGCTAGATGATCTAGATCCAGCACGCCATAGATTGCCATTTTGCGACCATGTGTTGTCATTGTAATGCTGGGAGATTGGCATGATGTGATTGAGCGGGGTGGGCACGTTATGATAACCATCCCGTCTACGGTCTGGACTGGATTAATAGCTGAATCTCAACTACGCTGCAAATCGCTCATATAAACTGTAAACACAGTGACAAATTTGAAAATCTCAATTGAATACCTAAATAATTCACCATGGGCGACGCTTTTGATTTGGTTGAGTCCCGGCACGATGCAGCCGGTGACAACATCTTGGGCGCAGTGAACGGCTTGCCCGTCGGGCTACAGAATCCCTCAGAGCCGCAATCATATGTCAGTCCTCAAGCAAAGCTCCCTTTACTCGACAGATACATTGATGAGCCGCGACAATTGCGAGTCGCTGTCATTGGTGGTGGCCTGTCAGGGATTCTTGCTGGGGTTCTGCTCCCAGAAAAGGTACCCGGCATCCAACTTACAATCTACGACAAAAACTATGACTTTGTAGGGCTCTTCCAATACTCTACCACCGTCTAAACCATGTTGACATAGCTCAGGGAGGAACGTGGCTCGAAAACACATATCCAGGAGTGCGCTGCGACATTCCCTCGCACGTCTACCAGTCAACATTTGCTCCTAACGAGAAATGGTCCGATGAGTTTGCCCCGGGCGCAGAAATCCGTGACTACTGGCAGGGCGTGGCCAAGAAGTACAACGTATATCAATACGCCAAGTTCCGACACCACGTCAAGAGCATTGACTGGAACTCTGAAGAATCGACGTGGACGTTGACGCTGCACAAGCGGGATCAATCTGAGCAGGCTACTACGACTGTAGTAGAGACAGCCGACGTTGTCTTCACTGCCACTGGACGTTTCAATGCGTGGAAATTACCAGACTACCCTGGCATCTCCGAGTACCAAGGTCTTCTCAGACACGCCCAGAACTGGGACCCATCGACAGATCTGAAAGGCAAGAGAATTGCTGTGATTGGTAACGGAGCCAGTGGTATACAGCTTGTTGCAAATGTGCAGAAGGTCGCAGGACACCTTGACCATTACGTTCGAGGGAAAACATGGATTGCCAATTCCTGGGCCGGCGATGACCGCACACTAGAGCCACAGCCGATTCCAGAGGATCTCAAGGCCACCTTCGAAGATCCAGACGCATACCTAAAATTCAGAAAGATTACCGAAGACAAGTACTGGCGCGGCTTCGACGGTTTCATCCGCAATTCCAACACGAGCAAGCAACTCAAGGCTCAGTTCATTGACATCATGAAGAAGAGGCTCGCCAAGAAGCCCGAGCTACTGGATGCTATTGTACCGGACTTCTCACCCAACTGCCGACGCCTGACTCCAGGGCCTGGATATCTGGAAGCCATCGCCGAGGACAACGTGGACTATATCACAAAGCCCATCGCACGATTCACCGCCACTGGCATTGAGACAACTGATGGCGTGCAGCGTGATGTCGATGCCATCTTTTGTGCCACTGGCGCAAACCGCGACATGATTCCTGCCTTCGAGATCCGCGCAAATGGAGCCTCCATCGGCGACGTCTGGGGCAAAGAAAAGGGCCACGGCTTTCCCTACACCTACTTCGGAGTGGCTACCCCCGGATTCCCAAACCTGTTCTTCCTCGCAGGCCCTCACGGCACCGGACCATCCGGGACAGTACCCCATGCTGCCGAGACGCAGGTCACATACTTTGCCAAGATCCTGCGCAAGATGTCCCGAGAGGGCATCAAGTCCATAGTAGCCTCAAAGACAGCCGCCGATGACTTTTTGGAGTATGCAGACTCTTTCTTCGCCTCTACTACACTCTCGGAAAACTGCAGCTCTTGGTATAACGGCGGACAACCTGGTGGACGCATTCATGGCGTTTGGCCGGGAAGTGCTACTCACTTAACAATCGTGCGTCGGGAACCACGCTGGGAAGACTTTGAGTACGAGTATCTGGCTGGTAGTGGTAATCGCTTCCAGTGGTACTTTGGCAATGGGTGGACGCGGAAGGAGCAGGATCGGGATGCGGACATGACGCCTTATCTGCAGAAACCAGGCAATGTTAGCCTTAAGGATGTCCATGAGAGTTGGTGGAGTGTGCCTTGAGTGATGCGGTATAAACTCACGAAATTGGGTAGCTTAATAGGACTATTTTAAGCTGGACAATTAGCTGGAGATGTTATACGGATAAGTCATTTTACTATTGGTCAAACGGCACAGTTGACTTTAGACCTACTAAGAACCCTAACTTTATGAGTATGCATAAGTACTACTAAATTCCATTAAACTGTTTCTACCTTGTAACAGGTATAAAGCACTGTAATCACGAGTATAGCAAGACCACAATTATTTATCACGGCAGGCTTATCACTAGTTTCAAATACACTTCATGCTTGACTGTGTTCATTGTGATGAGGAATTAATAGTGCGTTGGTAAATTGATTGTAATGTAAAGTCAAGAAAGTAACTATGCAGGAGTCGCAAAAAAGTGTTCTCGCTAAGCTCACAGCACACGCCTCAGGAAGTCAATTAAAGAGCCATAGCAGCAATGACACCAGCGACACCTGCAACGCCCAGCATATCGACGCCCATGGTAGGAGCAGCAGCGGCCTTGGAGGTCTTGGAGGCAGCACTGGTCTTGGTAGACTTGGCAGTCTCAGTCGTTGTTCTGTTTTTTTTTGTCTTAGTATTATTGATTCGTTGAGAGATTTCATGTGTTTCAGCTTACGCGGTGGTGGTGCTTGAGGCGGCCATGACAGGGGCAGCAACCAGAGCAGCGGTAAGGAGGAAGTTCAGCTTCATTTTGGATAGTGGGTGGTTTTTGCGAGATGTGTTATTAGAAAGAATGTGGAATTTGATAAAGATACGAACTTACAATGGATGTTCTTCACAGATCCTTTTATATGTGATGTGATGTTGTTCTCAATTTCCAATGTGATATTCCCCAGAGTCTAATCCTTCTACTATGATTGGCCAACGCGTAAATCGGCATTTTCTTGCCGTCTCAACTTGTACTAGTCCAGGCTGGTCGAGTATAAGCCGCCTCAAAAGAGTCATGGCGCAGGACATTATAGCTATTGAAAAAGGGATACGAGCATAGCCACTGGGTATCTCGGGGTTAGTTGGTTGATCTAGAATCCGTCATGACATCCGGCTCAATATGCACACCATAGCTGCGCCTCTCCGTGGTAATTGATCGGCCCCCTCACGATGCCGTACTATCCGCAACATCCAATGGCATCTTCATTTTTGCTTCGGAACAGCTGGTATTTGGAGATTAGAGTAATTTATTTTACAACTTTATCATTCTGATACAATTACTTATTGGTTTCCAAATTAACCTTAGAGTTGAAGATGTCGTGTACCTGCAGAAGCCTTGGCTGGGTATTTGTTCAAGGCTGAAAAGAGAAGATGCGAATACGTAAGCTCGGTGATTTGGGTGACATACGTGGAACTACCATGTGCAAGTGACGTGTCGCCAAAGACATAAACCAATCAGTTCCTGTTGCATGGTCTGACATTGGTCAACGCAGAGAGTTTTGAATTTCGGTTAATCTCGTAGGCAACACCGGTTGTTCACCGACTGCCTAGATCTACTTGGTCGAATAGATGCTTGTGCATGGCGCTTGTCTCCCATTACATCACAAACCAAATGCCTTGGATTTCAACCTAAAGGATTGGCACTAGGGGTTCTATTTACAAGTGGTTAAGGTCAAACGGGACTAGGGCTGCAGGGTAAACATCCTGAAGGAAGTCATTTCCAAACATCAAACTCTCTTGCCAATCCAATGGACTCATTGTTGATTCTTCCTGATCATCCTCCAGTGGATGCAAAAAGTCCGTGGTTACGTGGATGCTCACTCGAGTAGCACTGCCCGCGGGAGCGTTGTCAATGTTGCTTGGGAGCTCAGCTGGTTGGATGATGGGGTCGAGAAGTTCCCAGATCATAGAAGGAGGAAACTCAATCATCGTACTGGTGGCACCTATTTCCAGCTGTGTTCCCATAGCGAGTGCTTGTAATTCTTTGAGGCTTTCAAGCTGGTGTTTCATGAGTGGCAGGTTCTTGTAAGTTCCTAGCTTTATGGACACATACCTTGCGAACTAAGCATGGCCAAGTCTTCGAAATGCGTTCAAGAAGCCGCTGCCCTTTCGCCAAGTTCTGGCTTGATTTCCGTGCAAGCTTGGTATTCCTTACAAACTGGTATAGCCATGGGATAGTCGATGTCGCTGCAACAGCCAAACCGATCAAGGGATTGGAGATGTCCATGGCCAAATCTTCGAATATTCCCACCAGCCAGAACACCCACCCGGAATGAAAGATAGCCTGATCCACGACCTGTTGAAGAAACAATCGCGACTGGCTCATGCCTCTGTTCCGACGAAGTGCGACGAGATGAATGAAAGGGTGATTAAGAAGTGCAAGAGATGCGTGAAGGATGAGATGCGTTGTCAGCCATGGATTCCAATACTGGCGACATGCTTTTACGTCTTCCGGTGATCTCTTGAATGGGAACAGATTTCTCATCAGGTGCTTCCGGTGAAGTTGGGCTTCGTATTCAAGTAGCGAGAGGTTGAGCTTGGAGTACGTAGACTCTGGCAGCCATGGCACTTGAACCTCGCCCATTCGGATATCGTGAAGGTAGGAGGCGACTTGACTCCAGATAGAAATAATGCCACTTGCATGTGTGTTGATTCCGACATCACGACTTGTTCCCCCAGCATCGTCGAAGTCAGGTGCATTTATCTGGTTTGAGTCGTGAGGAATCGGTGGCGGTGGCTCGACACTTGGTGGATGCTTGTACGTATTATCCGCTTTTGGTGTCTGGGAAATATGAGGGAAGAAAATGAATTCTATCATGCGAATGCTCCAATAGCATCTATTGTCTGTGTCATGTTCTCTGGTGTTCGTTGTCTGTAGGTGCCACAAATGGCCAACAGTACTTAACCTGGCTGCGGCACCTACAGACATCCAAGCCCGGGGCAAATCACCAGCTGGACTAGAGTAAGTAAAAAATTTAAGGGCCTTCAATTTTTCCGTACCTGCAATATGCCTCAAGGCTAACATGCACAGGGCTTGCATGATTTCTGTTGTTGGCTTCCCCTGTCCTGCAAGTTGTTGAGTTGCAGCTTCAGCAGAATACCTATAGAATGTAGAGGCTTCTTCATGCTTATTACCATAATAGGAATGTGAAGAAAACTCAAGCATCAGCGCCAAGAAGCTGTATCGGAAATATCCAGCGGCAACTGGTAGCATGTCGCGCAGCCATTCAAGCTCAAACAAAGGCAGTGGCTGGAGATGAAGCTTTATGCTGTACACATCTACAAAATGTTCCAAGACACTTTGAGGTGGATCCGGGCTGTAAGAAGTGTTAGATGGGTATATAGGAAGAAGGTGAAGGTTCCGTATCATTTACCTGTCCTGAGAAAAGACATGCTGGTCTGAAGCTATAGGAGTAGGTGCGAAATCCGTGTCCTGCCTCTTTCCTGAACTTGCCGTGCAATTATTGTCGTGCGATCCAGCGTCTGTCCTTGCAGCTGAACTGTAAACAGTCAAGTAAGTTTCAGGGTCTTGAGAAACACAGTAGAGCAACATACGTAAGTAACCCAGACAAGGAGGAAACTTGAGATTCCAACATTCGTATTCTGTCTGCTGTGGACGACCTTCTACACCTTCGATAAACAAAATTCATCAAAACTGGCAAGATAAAAGTAACTGACTTTTGGATTCTGGTAACACCTTTGGTTTGAGTATTTATCGAGCTGCCCCGTGCAGCATACTCACAAGGTAAATCCAACCGTTCACAAAATGAACAGATTGGTCGCTCACCGGTGCATTTGGACTTTTTTCGACTAAGATAGTTAGCTACCTACATAATAAAAATCAGTCAGAATTCATACCGACAAGGCTCGCAGGCCCGTCGGATCCCGTCTGTCTGAGACCCTGATCTTGTCGTCATAGTCAATCCTTGGTGTTTGGAAACTTTCCGCGGAGTTTGAAACAGCGGAGTTTTCTGGGTTGACAGTGGAGCAGATAGTGAAGTTCCGCTCACGTGCAACAGATAAACCAGCCAGATTTAGTAAATCGTGGGGAAGGATTTTCCTAGCGTCTTCCGAGGAAATTCAGAGTTCCGTCTAGACCACGAGAATTAAAGGAATATATAAATTATCAGTGGGATCAAGTATGAAATCTAAATACTCTATTATTAAACGAGATATTCTGTTTAATACCATCTTTCTTCCTATCTTCTTCTATCCTCTGCAGTCATCTTTCAAAGTCCACCAAGCACTCATCATTCTCAGTTAAACATGTCGGGTTCAAAAACAATGAAAGCCGTGGTATTCAACGGCCCGTTCGACGTATCCGTAGAGGAGAGGCCAGTCCCTCAAAGTATGTCCTTTTCATAATATACGCACCTTTCAAAGAATCTGACCTTTCCTAGTTCGGGATCCTCAGGATGTTATTGTCAAGGTCAACATGACTGCTCTATGTGGATCGTTTGTTTCTCCTGTTACCCCAAAGGTTCGGATCAATACTAATAGAATAGTGAGTTACATCTCTACCGAGGTCTTGAACCAACGGAACCCAACTTCATCATGGGCCATGAATTCACAGGAACTGTTGTTGAACTGGGCTCCGCTGTGAAATCTGTGCAGATCGGCGATAAGATCGTCTCGCCTTTTACTGCTTCATGGTAAGTCAATATTACTAATAGAGTCCAATTCGTATTCAACTATCCATCACGGTGGTCCTAATCTGCTATCACAGTGGCCAGTGCTATTACTGCGAAAACGGTGGATCAGCCAGATGCGTCAACAGTCAACCCCTCGGCTCCCCAAACCTTGACGGTGCTCAGGCCGAGTATGTCCGGGTTCCCTTCGCCGACGGTACTGTCGCGAAAGCTTCTGCAGACATACACGACCAAGCGCTGATTCTCATGGCCGATATTTTCCCAACTGGCTACTTTGGCGTCAAGAGCGGCGTTGAGATGATGCCGAACCTTGATATACATGACTCGACAGTTGTGGTAATAGGATGCGGGCCTGTCGGGTTGTGTGCTGTTGTTGCTGCTGCTGCTCTGAAACCCAAGCATTTGTTTGCTGTGGACAGTGTTTCATCAAGACTTGATCAAGCAGCAAAGCTGGGAGCCGAGCCTCTGAACTTTATGAGTGATAAGACTGGGATGCATGATCGCGTCAAGGCGGCCACGAATGGTCGAGGTGCAGACATTGTGGTAGAAGTCGTTGGTCTTTCACCAGCACTCCGCACTGCCTTCGATTTGGTCCGTCCCTTCGGCGCTATCAGCAGTATTGGTGTTCACAATGCTGAGGTATGTCTCCTATTCGGGCAGAACTCTGCAGATTACTGATACGATATAGATTCCTTGGTCTGGAAATGATGCCTATAAGTAAGTTCCAGTAACTACGCCGATAACTGATACTGACACTTTTAGTAAAAACATTCGACTCCAGATGGGGCGATGCCCAGTGAGAAGCATTTTCCAGGAAGCGATGAACGTTCTGAAGAAAGAACAAGATTCTCTTGAGTATGTACCCTCTTGTTCCTTCTCTTTATTTCCTTGCTCGTTGTAAGGGTTAGTCAAGTTAACATGCTGTAGTTTCCTGTTTGACAATACTATGCCCCTATCGGATGCAGTTCGAGGTTACGATCTTTTCAACCAGTCAAAGGTTCAAAAGGTTATATTCAAGGTTTAAATATCTATGTAGCAATAGAAAAGCCGTTTTTTACCATCTTACGTTTTCTCGACTATCTGTGTCATTTCGATTAGAAGGGCTGGTTTTAAACACCGACATAGCATTACCGCTTACCCTCCTACCTCTTGCATATCAAACGATATGACTCAAAATACAAAGCTTCCTTATTTGTAAATCACATTGTATAGACTTCCTCCAGACGGACGGGTTAATTGCCATTGCACACGGGATTACAGTTTTCCAGATTTGTTCCATCTGTGGAAGCACAAGGCGAGTCTTCGCGTGTGCGCATGGCTGCAATGATGAGTTCGATGAAGTAATGAGTTAGTCTTGTCGGCAATCCTATTCTGATCCAATGAATCAACCCAATTGTTGAGCATGAAATGTTACATTTGCACAAGACTGTATTATTGACCTGAAAAGTCCAAACGCAATCAGCATGACTGATTGCGTTATACCGGGGTAGTCCATATGCGGTAATTATTTCCATGGGCCGACAGAATCTTCCAAATGCGCATTGTCTAGCACGAATGCTACTCCATATCGTACAATTAAGCATAAATAGCGTCTATTTCGTCATGCAAGGTTTAAATGTCAATGTGACACTTTGCGGATCCGAACGGCTGAAGATCGAGGATTGCTATCTCCGCAACGTACGATAAGTTGTATAAAGTAATGTAAATCGGAATGAAAAAAAGTTCGGATGCCCTATTTCTCTGTAGCACTGGCATCTCATCAAAATGGGCAACGAAACTAACGTGGTCCGCGAGGCAAACGCCCCCTCGATCGAGTCTCCTACCAAAGGCAAGACAGTGACGAAGAAATATGCCGATGTGACTCTCCGTCTCGTCGAGGAGCATGGAGACCATGTTGAGCCTCTGTCTCCCGAAGAAGAGACAAAAGTCCGAAGAAAGCTATATCTGCGGCTAGTGGGATTGCTTTCGACTATCAATATCATGCTCTTTGTTTGTTTGCCCGCTCGGCATTCTGCTCTTGCTACGAAAGCTAACACCTTCTCTTAACACAGATCGATAAATCTACTTTGGGCTATGCGGCGATCCTCGGACTTTTCGAAGAGACCGGCATCTCACAGGCCCAGTATAATAACTTGAACACAATGTTCTATGTAGGTAAGTTAAATGTGCTCATCAGTTGGCATTATTATAACGTCGATAGGATATCTCGCATTCTTATGGCCGGGCCACTACCTCATGCAGCGTTTACCCTTCAGCAAATTCATTGCCGGCATTGTCTTCACATGGTCCATCGTCATCTTCCTCCATTGTGTCGCAACCCGATATGCAGGACTCATTGTCCTTCGACTTGCCTTGGGTGCAGCCGAAGGAGTAGTTGTTCCCGCGCTCGAGATGACCATTGGCATGTTTTTCAACCGCGCTGAACAATCTTTCCTGCAGCCCATCCTTTGGATTACTTGTCAAGGTGCACCGATTGTTACAGGATTTATCGCGTATGGTCTCCTTTGGAGCAGCGGGCCAATTCTACCCTGGAAGCTGCTCCATATTGTTACTGGTGGTATAACTTTCATCCTCTCCATTTGGGTCTGGTTCGACTACCCAAGTAATCCTGCCGAGGCTAGGTTCTTGACACTCCAAGAGAAGATCCATATCATCAAGCGTGTTCAGCAATCACAGCAAAGCTCAATTGAGCAAAAGCAATTCAAGAAATCGCAGTTCATCGAAACTCTGAAAGATCCGGTGTCTTGGCTATTCGTACTGCAAGCTTTCACCCTCATGTACTGCAACAACCTCACCTATGGTCAAAAGAACCTCCTCGTCACATCACTCGGTGTCACTCCACTTGAGTCTACTCTTGTTGCAGTGGCCGGGGGTGGCTTCGGAATCATCAACTGTGTCATCGCGGCATTTGCCCTCCGGAAATACCCTAAGAACCTGGCGTTGCACTGCACTCTCTGGTGCTTACCTGCCATTGCTGGTGGTATCGGGATGGTGACAGTACCCTGGGACCGAACCATAGGTCTCCTTGCCTGCATGTTCTTGGCTGCTCATACCTACGGCGTCGCATACATCATAGCTCTTGGATGGACCAACTCTTCAGCTGCAGGCTATACTAAAAAGCTGACAAGAAATGTTATGTTCATGATTGGTTACAGTACTGGAAACCTAGTATCGCCCCAGATCTGGGTTGCATCAGCCAAACCAAGATTTTACGGAGCGTGGTCCTCGATGATCGTCATTAGTTGGTTCGGAACACCTGTCATTTTGTGGATTATTCACTTCATTCTGGCTCGGAGGAACGAAATCCGCAAGGAGAGGATCAATGCCGCTGGCGAAAACGATGGTTATCACTACGTCGAACAGCTTGACGAGGGTGGCCGATTGGTCAAAATCAAGGTTGAAGTTGCCATGTTGGATTTGACGGATCTGGAGAATGAGAGTTTCATCTATCCGCTGTAGTTCAGCTAGTCTCATCAACGAACAGGGAGTTTAAAGAGCTACATATATTCGTGACATTCGACGAGAATCGTATGAAAAGATATTGAATTAAACCGAGACGTTAGGGTTTGAACCTTTCGATGACCTTGATGCCTACAGTGATGCCGAAGTGATCGCTGACCGCAACATCACCCGACCCGGATTTGGTCTTCAGCCCTATTCCAAAACGGCCTAATCTTCCTGTAGTGTCCTGGGCTTCTTTCAGCGCAACCGTCTCGATGGACTTTTTGTAAAGGAACGTGTCCAACTGCTCTCCTTTTCTGCTTTTACCGGAACTGGGGCTCCGTTTGTTTCCCTTGCCTTTGCCTTTTCCTTTGCCTTTACCTTTGCCAGACGTACCGTCTTTCTGGGAAGTATTTGATACTGGTGATTCTGTCGATGGCTCGTCTTCCCAAACGTCCTTCCAGTCTTTCTCTACATCTCGGTGGAGATCCTTGTCACCCAAATAGCCACCCACCAGCCCGCCCACTACTTTCAGCTCTTGAGAGCACATGCCGTCTAAGAGATTAGATACTTCGGAGAGCTGCTCCCAATCAAGGTCATTTGACTCAATGCACGTTGTGCATAGACGAACTACTTGTTCTGACCCGTCGCTGCGATGGTTCTCGGACACAGGCAAGGGCACGTCAACCACAAGGGCATCGGTCTTGATGTCAGACTCAAGGGGCAAACGAAAGCAATTTGAGATGGGCAGATTCCGCGAAACCATCATCATGGTGAAATATTGGCTGGATTTGAGGTCGCCTTTATTACCACCAGAATTGTCGGCTTTTTTATCGACTTTTTCATCGACATATGGTGGCTCAGTATCAGAGAGCACGAAGTTTTGTTGGGCCCACTCGTCCTCCACGATAGCTTGCAGTGCCTCTTTGTTGATTTGTTGTAGCATTACCACAAGGTCGTGAGGATTTTCACCAAACATGGACCGCAAATGGGCGATGGCGGCGGAAGCACGAACGGCTGCAAGGGTTGGGGCAGATGAAAGTAATTTCCAAGACGCAATCTTCAAAAGACGTCCCCGCTCAGGTGCTTTAGCTTCGTTGCTAGAAGGTACCCAGGATGAAGATTGTATGTCGTACATCTGTGGCTTGAGCGGTATAGTATCGGGTCCGTCGATTTCGTCGTGATAAGATCCAAACTCTTGGAGATATAGCCAGTTGAATTCAAAATCAGAGAGCTCATCGACGTGGCGGTAGTCACCTCGGCGCGCGAGCTTTTCATCAATAATCCTGTTTATCTCTGAGGAATCCGGAAGAGTGCGGTAAGATCTGGTCAGGTTCGTGCTTGGCTGCCATCGCTGATGCTGATGCTGATGCTGATTGAAACATGCATTTCCGCCAATCGAAGTCCTGTCTCCGCGATGCCGCTGAACCAGTTGCAGTACACGGGCGCTTCTATGGATAGGAGTAGTGAGACATCGGGTGGAAAATAGAACATTCATGACTGCAGTCACAGCTTGTCGTGATATTGTCGTGATGCTGCGTCCGTGTTGAGATTGTTGATCAGGCTAGGTTACGGTTACTACGGCAGACCATTGCAACAACTACGCTGTCTTGTGGATCCCGCAGTCATGACTAAGCGAGGAGCGGGGCCATGGAAGAGAGTGTTTGATTCGTTCGGCAGTTTCCACTGCCTTTGACCTTTGACCCGCTTCTTGGTGAGGCTCACTTACCCTAGAGACACTGTAAATCCCTATTTAGAGGTAGTTAAACATTCTCGATACAATTAAAGGTCTATAGTGAGATACAGGTAATTGTAGTAACAGAAAGGTAGAAATATACATTGCCTTTTTTACTGCTTCTAGCTTCCTATTGGAAAAGAAAAGCATGTACTGCTCAGGTCCTGTGCACGGAGATTATCCATGTCCTGGTTGTTAGAGTTTCCTTGAAAACAGCCGGACTCCAGCACAACATGTTAGTGGTCAACAGTCTTATTTACACAAAGCGCAATAAACTATATTTCATACATTCCTACTATGGTCTATTTGAAGCTTCTTCGCTCTTAGAAATTCCAATTGTGGTATGCACACTTCGGACTGGACGGTGATTGCAGTGTGTTGGGCAGCATTCCCTCGCCAAAGAAAATGTCCGTGCATATGGTATCGCTGTTACGCATGTACTTTCTCTTGATGTTGTCTGAGACTACTTCTTGACTTGTAGGCTTCCATATCACCTGCGAAATGTCGATATGAGAATTGTATTTGTAAAAGAAATAGTGGCATGTCTAATATCTAAGCCTTGTGATACCTGGCCTGCTATACTCTGTCATAGCATCTGACTCCATAGTACTGCCATATCTCGAGGTACCTTCACTACCCGTGTCAGAGCGGGTGAAACTTGAATTACCAATCACGTCGTGCAAAACTATCCACCCCGCGTCGCTTTTGTGGATTTCCCTCGGATTTCCCCTTTCCTTTTCCCCTTAGCAATATACCGAGGCAGAGAACCTTGATGTCCGCACCTGTCGCGAAAGGACCAGCAAAGAAACTCTACACGCTATCGCGTCTCGTCTAAGACATGAACGTCCAAAGTATAAGTGACAAGACCCAGCACCGTGCCTGCGATCCTTGCAGTCAGTCCAGTTCTCTCTCCTTTCTCTTCCTCTTTGTAATCATCGGCTGATGACGTGTTTCAACAGGGAAGCGAAAAGTCCGTTGTTCGCGCCATACTCCTCTATGCGAACGATGTTCTCACTTTGCCTTGACTTGCGAATATTCTCCCATGAGGACTATAGGACGCCCGAGAAGAGGACAGCCGCTGGGTTATAGATCTAATGGCGTTGCAAGCACTAGTGCAGCATCAATGTCGCCTAAGAATATGGAGACGGGGAATTTTGCTGGTATAATGGATCAGTTCCTTGATGACTTGGCTACGCCGTCGCCTTCCTTCGACATGGACTTCTCTATAGACCAGGAACCTGTACAAGCATCGGGTCCCGATTTGTTCAACGACACATCTCCGCAAAACGATCACCACAACCATTATCCTGATACTGCAAGTAGGGATGCAGCAATAGCCCCGCAGAATATCGAAAGCGCTACGAATTCAAGACCCCTTATTCAGAAGTGTTCCTGTATCGAGTTAGTGAACCAGCATTTCTCAGAGATAGAAAGCTCCCTAGAGACGTTCCAAACGCTCAAGATACTGAAAACGTCTCTGGTGTCAGCAAGGAAGATCCTGGAGTGCACAGTGTGTTTCCAGTCCGTCAAGAGTCCACGCTCATCACGGAACGTTTACCTTTTAGGCTCTCTTCTATCCAGCATTGGCTCTTCTTATGGTGACTTTTTCTACATGCAGAAGCAACGAGCTTCCGATCCGTCTGTCTCTGGCACACCTATCAGCCTGTTCATCGGACAACAGGCTGATGCGCAAGACATGGTAGAGATCTCTCTCGAGGGACCGAGCTACATTGCTTTTCTACAAGCGAGCCTCAAAAGGGAAGTGGCTTGTCTTGTGCAACTGGGCGATGAGTTGGCGGCGAGACAGAGTCAGTCTCACACTGAAGGTCACGAGAATTGCGAAACGGGGACAAGTTGTTCAAATACTGAAACACCGCCAATCACCAAGCATCCAACCGAGATGTGCCCCAAGGAAGTTGATATGACAACTGCTTGCGCGTGCTTTCGGACGGTTGATCAGGTCAGGGCTGCGGTAGCAGAGGCACAAAGGATAATTACAGCGTGACTTGAGGATCATGATCATAAACTACCGCATCAAGCGCTATTCAGGACACACCCATGGCTTTTTCATTCATTAGTGATTTATACCGGTGCAATATTGTGAATCTATCCAAAATTTAAATACTATCATATCTAATCCTTGAGTTGTCATTCGTTTGTCACATAAACGATTGGTTATCCTATCATAGGTAACCTGGAATGCTTCGCTCAAACCACGGAACTGCGGCGCGGAGACGGAGCGCGGAGACTTTTGACAGCGGGCGAAAGTGGGGCCGTCCGCGGAATTCAGGAAGGAAAGATCGTCACCATGAACCAGATCACAACTCCTTTGTCTATTTATTGAACTGGGTCCATCTTTAGTCTCAGATATCCTGTCTTGATACATCAAATCACTACCAACTCTATTTTCGAACCCATATTTACAACACAATGGGTGCATCTTGTTGCGGATCCAAGTCTGAGCATGTTAGTGCCAGCTTGGATGAACATGGCCATGCAGCCGAGCACTCTGATTATCAACATTCTGGTAGCCATGACCATCATGATGCGCATGAAGAAATCATCGGGGATGGCCACGAGCATGGGGGCTGTTGCGACGATCATTCCGACGCCTCTAGTATTACGTCCCAGGCCTCGACATGCTGTGGCAGCGAGGAGCACTGCAGTGGTAAGCTCGTCTCTATAAGGATTAAATATCATTTATATTCATTCTAATACTGCATAGAAAAGTGCATTTATGCTATTGCTGCCCTCCAGTGCAAGAAAGCCTGTGACGAAGATCCAAAACATCAAGGTAACTTCACAATTCAGTACATGTACATCGTTGTCAAAGCTCTAACAAGAAAAGGATCCCACGAACTACCCCACGGGCACGAAGATGGTCAACACGAGAACGACACAGCCTGCGGTACCCATCTGGCGGCTGCATTCGACCAGTATAGCAGCTACCTCGAACAGATCCGTTGCATCTGCCGAAGCGCAATCGAGCAAGGAACGACGTCCCTTGAAACCTGCTGTATGACCACCCGATCGAACACAAACAAACACAAGCATAAATATGGAGGCAAGCAAGAGAAGAAGAGTACCCTCCCTATCAGCCCAACTTTTAAGCCTTCAGGCCTTGAGAGTAAAGAGGTTGACGTCGAGCGCGGAGCGAATCTCGAGACTATCGGCTTCTTGGTCAGTGGCATGGATTGCACGTCGTGTGCGGACAAGTTATTGCGGATCTTTGGGAGCATGTCTGGAGTTTCCAATGCCCAGGTCAATTTCGTCATGGGAAAAGGAGAAGTCGATGTCGATTGCTCTTTGACCAATGCGGAAGAAGTCCTCAGCTTCGTGTCTGGTGCAACTGGATTCACGCTCAGCAAGATCGTTGGCGGGAATTACTTTGTTGATGTCTTGGCTACGATGGAACAAAGCAGACGACTTCTTGATAACCCGCCCCAGGGTGTAGTCAACGTGCAGTGTCTTGACAAGAAGACAGTTCGCCTGTCGTACGAGCCAACAACTATTGGTGCTCGAGACCTGATGGAACAGATACAAGACGGGTGCAATGGTCTGGCCGAGCCTCGTGGCGACCCTCAACTTGAGAGCAGCCGCCGCCGTCTCTGGGACCAACTTACAAAGACCCTTCTGGCGGCTTCTCTCACTATCCCAGTCGCAGTCGTATCATGGAGTGAAGGCCTCGTGGACAAGAAGACCGAGGGCATCATTTCGATGATTCTTGGTACACTTGTCCAAGCCATCGCCATTCCCGAATTCTATCGCCCAGCCCTCGCTGCCTTGTGGTACAGTCGAACAATCGAGATGGACATGCTCGTTGTCATCAGTATAACGGCTGCCTATGTTTACTCTGTCGTCGCGTTTAGCTTTGAGATGGCGGGAAGCCCTCTCGATGAAGGCCAATTCTTCGAGACCAGCACCATGCTCATCACCCTGATTCTCGTTGGTCGACTTTTAGCTGCATTTGCACGAGTGCAAGCTGTTTCTGCAGTATCGCTTAGATCAAAGCAGAACAACATAGCTGTACTTGTCGAGGGGGAAAGTGACCGCGAGATCGACGCTCGGCTTCTCCAATACGGCGATGTTTTCAAAGTCTTGCCTCATTGCCGCGTACCTACTGATGGTATTGTCATGTCTGGCAAAACCGAAGTGGATGAGTCAATGTTGACAGGGGAAACACTACCCATTGTGAAACAAAAGGGTAGTAGCCTTATCGCTGGTACTGTCAATGGTGACGGTACTGTTGTAGTTCAGCTGAAGCGCCTTCCTGGTAAGAACACAGTCACGGACATTGCGCAGCTCGTGGAGGAAGCCGCGAACTCAAAACCAGAGATTCAAGATCTGGCCAACAAGGTTGCTGGTTGGTTTGTACCCGCCATGGCTACCGTCGCTGTTCTTGTTCTTGTGATCTGGATTGTATGCGGGATTGAAGTTCTCAATTACAGCGGTGGTAAGAGTGTAGGCAATGCCATCACGTATACCGTGGCCACTCTTGCAGTCGCTTGTCCTTGCGCTCTTGGTCTTGCTGTGCCTATGGTTCTTGTTGTCGCTGGTGGCATAGCCGCTCGAGGTGGCGTCATCATCAAGTCTGCTGATATCACCGAAGGAGCGCGGAAGACTACTGATGTTGTCTTCGATAAGACTGGCACAATCACCGAGGCTGAGCTTGTAGTGAATGAGAAGGTGAATCTGAATGGGGACTTATCAGATAACCTTGCTTTGGCAAAGGCTCTGGTTTCTGGAGGTAAACATCCCGTCTCTGCCGCCGTCGACAATTATCTGGGGCTACAGAGTGTCAAGAGCATGTCAGAGGTCCTCAACATTCATGTCGTTCCTGGTGCTGGTGTTGAGGCCGAATACCTGGATTCGACTGTCAGAGCTGGCAACTCTCGCTGGACTCACGCTGACCAACTGGAAGATGTGTCACGACTCGAACATAGTGGTCTCACCACACTTGTCATTACACGAGATGGTGTTCCACTCATTGTTTTCGGTCTTTCGGTGCAAATACGCCCCGAAGCAGCACGAGTCATCTCTGATCTCAAGTCTCGAAACATCAGCGTTCATCTTGTTTCAGGTGACCAGATCAAAGCTGTTCAAGCTGTTGCAGCCTCTGTTGGAATCCCAGCTGACAAGGCTGTTGGCGAGCGTACCCCGCCTGAGAAGAGAGACTATGTTGCTGCTCTAATGGGCCAGGGAAAGCGAGTCCTCTTCTGTGGCGACGGAACCAACGACGCCATTGCCATTGCCCAAGCCGATTTCGGTGTTCAGATGGGCGGGGGTTTAACCAGCAGTGACGTGACTCAAGACGCGGCAGCTGTCGTCCTTTTGAACGGTCTAGAAGGTATCCCGTTCCTCCTCGACATCAGCAAAGTCTCGTTCCAACGCATGTACTTTAACTTTGTTTGGTCTGCTGTTTATAATTTGTTGGCAATAACAATGGCAAGTGGTGCGTGGGTCAAGTTTCGGATTCCTCCTCGATATGCTGGTCTGGGAGAGATGGTTAGTGTTGTTCCTGTAATCTTTGCTGCGAACACTATGTTTTTTGCGAGATACTTCAAGTTGAGGGATTAGATGGATGGGATTCGTCTACTTGCAATGAGAAAGAGGGAGGTTCAACTGTTATTGTAGCCGAAATCACCAAATTGTACCTGTTTCTAAGTGTCTTCGGTCTCGAATACTTGCAGTCAGTTACAGATGCGAGGGTCAAATTAGGGCGAGATACTGAATAGAAATCAGTCGGCTTGAAACTCCTTGAGAACTGATTTGAAAATATGAATCTATTTAATTTATGTGTGGTGTCTTTCACGTGTTTCCAACACTGAGGTCGCCAATCCCAGGTACAGTTATTGTATCCTTCTTGCCCGTCACTGCAGAGTGATTATTTGTAACCCAATTATTGTTGTTCGATATCATTTAGGACAATAAGAAAACTCTTAGTCCAAAGCACCTCTACTTGGGGGACAACTGCTGCGATCTATACTCTAGACAACGCTTTTAGTGGTATATGCGTGAATCTAAAAACCTTCTTCCTAGAACGAGGAAAGGAAACAATAACTATCAATTGGACTTGGATAAATTAATTCAAAGTGTTACTTTTCCAAGGTAACAAATGTTGTCTTCTTGCTAGTTGTTGTTTTCACCACGGACCGGAGACCAGACGCCGAGGCAAAATAAATGTCACATACTATTGGCTAACCGGACCTCGGCTAACCCATCATTATGGTCTTAGTTACCCTCGTAGTTCTTTTCATAATGTCAATCACCTCTTCTGTATCTTGTATCTTCACCAACGTATTCATCGCAATGAGCAACACAGAGTCAGTTGCAGTCACGGCCAATGGCGAGCGCCATGAGCTTCGCGCCCTGCCAGCGCCACTACCATCTTCACCAGGAACAATCCCCCGGAACTCTATACAGGACACAGCTCTAAGCTCTGAGTTTCAGCATGATGGCCCTTCGGAGAATGAACAACAGCTTGCTCCTGTAGACGGAGGAATCGCGGCCTGGCGACTACTTGGCGCAGCTTTCGTATTCGAGACGCTACTATGGGGTAAAGCAGTCTGCCTACACCAAGCAATTGGAACTAACACGGTACAGGGTTTCCATTGTCCTTTGGTGTTTTTCAGGACTACTATTCCAGAGTCCCAGCCTTCGCTAGCAACCCTTACATCGGTGTCGTTGGTACAATAGCATCTGGCCTCGGTTACATCGGCGCTCCATTTATTATGCCATTCATACAGCGGCACCAGCGTTGGCGACGGCAGATGATATGGGTCGGTTGTAAGTCACTTACCTCCCCAATTCTACATATACGACAAGGCTATTTTTACTGATATATCTTACCCTGAGTAGGGCCAATCTGTATTGGCGGACTAGTAGCAGGTTCTTTTGCTAATACGCTCGAGACACTGATCCTCACGCAAGGTGTCGCTTATGGCGTTGGGTTTTTAATACTCTACTATCCCATACTAATCATGGTAAACGAGTACTGGATAACTCGCCGGGGCATGGCCTATGGTTTACTCTGCGGCGCGTCGGGGTTTTCTGGTGCTATTATGCCCTTCATCATACAGACTCTCCTCGCAAAGTATGGATATCAGACGACTCTCCGCGCTGTGGCTGTCGGCCTGGCTGTTATGACTGGCCCTTTGATTCCCTTCCTAGACGGTCGCTTACCGCCTTCTGAACACGTCAATACGCCCAAGACAAATTGGTCATTCTTCAGGAGTCCTCTCTTTTGGCTGTATTCCGTGGCCAATTTGTTTCAAGGCTTTGGCTACTTCTTCCCCTCACTGTACCTCCCTTCTTTCGCAACTTCACTCGATCTCGGCGAGAAATCTGGACCTGTACTTCTCGCCATTATGAGTATATCCCAGGTTATAGGGCAATTCGTGTTCGGCTATCTCTCAGACCGCAAGCTTCCACTTGACATTCTGGCTTGCACCTCCAGTCTCGTGGCTGCTGTGGCCACTCTCACTGCGTGGAGGCTCGCAGACTCATTTCCCATCCTGGTTGGCTTTACTATTCTTTATGGTTTCTTTGGTGCTGGATTCACTGCTACCTGGGCGAGGATGAGCACCACAATCACCGATGATGTGACGGCGGGTCCGATTGTCTTTGGTCTACTCAACTTTGGCAAAGGAATTGGCAATGTCCTCGCAGGCCCGATCGGGGGTCTCCTTGTCTATAACAGCAGTGCCCTGCAGCAATCCACTGCTGCGTCTTTGACCGGGTCGTCGTATCATTGGGTCATTATCTTTACTGGAGCTTGCATGTTTGCAAGCACTTGCACCATCTTCCTGCGGTATCCGAGACGGGTTCTCAAGATTCTACATACTGTGTCCCTGCGGGAGCCAAGCCACGGACGCAGTTACTTTACATAAGTCAACTGAAATCTGCAACAGCAACGAGTCGAAGAACAATCCAACCCATTCATCTATGCTATCCTTAAATCTTCAAGCTAAATGCCATCCTTCTTAAATCGATCACATTCAGAAACTGGACGGTCAACGGTTAATCACTGGATATATATTTAAACAATAAGTCCCTGGAAAATGCACCTTGAACATAGGTGTTGTGAAGGAGCCGCTGCGTGGTAGGTTGCTTGTTTATATACAATTGCGGTTTTCGTGGGATATTTAACTAAATTGAATAGAATACTCTATGAAGAGATGAGATAGTATCGCAATATTATTATTGTTAAAGAATACAATTGAATTCAGATATTCCTACCAGTATGTCAGGTTTCCGTCCCGGTCTAAGTTTGGGCTATTGTGTTCTAAATGAGTTCAATTGATTCCGAATGTGTACCGCAAATCCTGTCATGGCTAAGAGAACAGGGATAAGTACTCGTAGGTTTAGAATAGTTTCATCTTTACATAAGACGTAAATAGAGTGTGTATATACAGCTGAAAACATAGCAAGGTAACTATCTAAGCGTCCTCTGACGCATCTCCTTCCTTTTAAAAGCCAGCATCAACCTCATCGACAGCGTGCGTGGATCCAGGTATCTCGCCATAAGAGCTTATGTCATCCATAACCGTGGTCAAAATACCAAAACCCCGATCCAACTCCTCATCAGTGACAGTGAGAGAAATACTGCATCGAACACGGGGCTTCTGGGGGTACACCAAGACACCTCGCTGGTAAGCTAAACGAGCGAGACGACGAGCAGTGACCCCTCCAAGTCCCTCATTAAGAAGAATGACAATGTCGCCACCGCGGGCGGTGCAGTATTGAATGAAAGGATAGTTCCAAGTAGATGTTAGCTTCATCCACTTTTCTTCGATAACCCTTGCTCTGTTTATTATCTTATCATCATTATAAAGACTCAGGGCGGCGAGAGTGGCTGCGTTTGCTGCTGGTCCCATGGCATATGTGCTAGCTGACTGATTAGGTCTGATGAGGGTCATTGTGTCGTCGTAGCCAAGAATGTAAGATGCTGGAAAAGCACCACCAGAGATAGACTTTCCGAGAACGACAATGTCTGGTTTATCGCAGTCAAGCCACTGCGAACAGAGGAATTTGCCTGTCTTTCCAGATCCCATGCGCACTTCGTCGGCGATGAAAAGGATATTATGCTCTTTGCAGAGCTTGCGGACACTGGTTGCGAATTCAATTTCCTCCTGAAAGGTTCTTTTTTGTGAAACGTTAGCCCTTGTTGCCTGTTTTTTTGGATGCAAATTCGCGATGCTTACCGAAGGCCGCCATGAATCGGCTCCATCATGATTGCGGCAATCCGCTTATGGTGTTTGGCAATGACCTGCTCAAAATCCTCGACATGTCCATAGCGAAGTGAGTCCCCAGTGTCAGGGTTGAAATTGATAACATTCGTACTCGTGATTCCATACTCTGCCACTCATTAATAAAGATCTGGGTATGGGATGAAAGGAAACATACCTTGTTGACCACACCCAGGTGTCATAATTGGCCAGATTCCTGATGAAAGACCATGGTAGTTTTCTGAGCATCCAAGAACGAGTAGTTCAGATGCTTCAATACCCTTACGCTCGATACCCCATTTTCGAGCGATTTTAACAGCGGCATCCGCAGCTTCAGCGCCAGAGCACATGGAGGCAACCTTGTCGTAGCCGAGCTTCTGACATAGTGTCTCAGCTAGGACAGGCCATCGGCTGTCCTGAACAGCGATATTGGTTTGGAAGGCTTCTTGGTCAGTATCATCGATTGGAAGTCTGGGAGGTGACAAACATGTTTGGATGGCGTCTACAACTGCCTTGGTAATTGTTGGGTTGCAGTGACCCAGGTTGACTGTGCCCATGCTAATGGCAAAGTCGATTATCTCTTTACCATCGACATCCTTGTATGTATCAGCACATGAAATTGAGGCGCTAGTGAAGGGGAGAAATGACGGTGAACGTAACTTACAGTGAGTGTTGAGCCCTTGGCTGAGACAATGAAGCCAGGGAGGGGTCCAAAGCCGCCAGCAGAGTAGGTCTTTTCTTTTTGGAGAAGAGCTTCGGTACGGTCTGAAAGCACCTCGCCCTCCATCTGAAGTTTTGCAGCTGGCATGTCTGGTTTTTTGTTATTCGTTTATGATGAGTATTGTGATTTAGGAGTAATAGAAGACATCTCTGGTTGCCATTTTATAAAACATCTTGTCTTGTGATTTACGGAGTATATGCAGTCGCAATCGGCAAACTGTTATTGCTGGTCTCTCGGATGAGATGGAATGCGGCACAATTGCCCCTATGGGTTAGCGTGAATGAGGAGGCCACTGTTGACAAGGTTACTCAGAGTTGCGGCAATGTTACCTTGGATGTCTTAGTCAGTACATGACGATATCGTTTCCACGAACTTGCCAATCATCTATCTCCCTTATCCTTATCATTTGCGCGGCAACTCATTACTCAGTCTTAACAAAGACATTCCGTTCCTGCCTTAGATACAGCCACCTCAGCTCCTCAGCTGTATCTGGTTCTATGGTGCATCGCGGACCCCTACCCACAAGCGCCAGACGTCCCGCGTGATCGGAATCTAGTGCAACAAAACAACGGAACAAGGATACACAAGCTTCGTTAGATATCTGTTACGTTAACTGATTTACCCCATACTGTAAAGCTTATATGTTTTAGTGATAAGCTTGGCCGATCATCCGCCTGACACGCCCGTCCACAGGGAATCCTTTATTGAGGGCGGCACAATATCCTCATTAAGTTATGATCTAACCCTTATCTTCATGAAACGGAATTCGCAACAGAGCGCCGACGTGAGGACTAGGTGAAGTGATATCTATAACACGGCAAGGTCCCGGGAGAGAGTGGCGTGCAGTATTAACATCTGATTCAACCAAAGATGGAAACCGACAAGATGTCAGCCAAAAGTAAGTACACAAAACATGCAGTGATAGACTAAGAGAACCAAGCTGACGATATGCTATTACCAAGGCGGCACAATCGAGAAACCCATCTGCCCCGAGTCACAATCCGACGATGCCATCAACATCAACATCAACGGCGCTTTTGAGCCTGTTCTTCGACGCGACATCAAGCCACTGGAGATCATCGCCCTGGGCTTCAACGTCTGTAACAGCTGGATCGCCTTCTCGACATCCTTGGCTATAGCCATCTCCGCCGGAGGGACAGTAACAGTCCTCTATGGAATCCTCATCGTCACGCTGGCCTACTTCGCCATATCTATAACCCTTTCAGAGCTTGCATCTGTATACCCGACAGCAGGCGGACAGTACCACTTCACGTCTATCTTGTGTCCCGAAAGATGCAACAGGCTGGTGTCGTATATTTGTGGTCTTGCTGCTGTCTGTTCGTGGACCTTTCTCGCTGCTGCCATCACAATTCTCTCGTCACAATTACTCCTCGCAGTCCCGGCTTTTTACATTGAAACCTATGTTCCACAGGGATGGCACTACTTTCTAGTATTTCAGGCCATAAATCTGGTTTTGTTGCTCTACAATATCTTTTGCTTGCAGAGAGCGTCCTGGACACACAGCATAGGCTGTGAGTACTCCCATACTAGATGCGATGATAGAAGATGGTCTAACTAGATACTCAGTTGCTCTCAGCCTCCTTATGTTTCTTGTCATTTTCGTTACATGCCTCGCCCTTTCTTCCAAAGCTTCCTCCGAGAGCGTATGGACTACATTCGACAACCAGACAGGTTGGCCGGCAGGAGTCACGTTCTTAACAGGCCTCGTTACCCCAGCGTCTATGTACGGAGGAATCGATGCTGTTCTGCATCTCGCCGAAGAATGCACATCTCCAGAACGCACCGTGCCAAGGGCCATGATGGCGATCGTCTCGATAGGTTGTCTTACCGGCTTCGGGTTCGCTGTGGCCATGTGTTATTCCATTACCAATCTCGAAGCACTGATGACTACAACGTAAGAAGCCACCACCAACTTGACTAGGAGTCTAGACTAACGATCTAATTGCAGCATGCCGATATACGAGCTCTGGCGACAAGCAACGGGTAACGACACGGCAGCTACCGTCTTTGACATAATGCTCCATATCATTACCTTATTTGCTGTGACGGCTGTGCAGCAGACAGCATCTCGCATGACCTGGGCCTTCGCACGAGACGGTGGATTACCTGGATCATCGTACCTAGCAAGTGTCAACCCAAAGCACCAGGTCCCAGTCTGGGCTCTTGTGGCCAACTCGGTAGTCATCTTTATCTGTGGTTGCATCTATCTTGGATCTGGCGCAGCATTCTCGGCCGTCATTGGATCAAGCCTTGTTCTGCAGATTATCTCATTCACAATCCCTGCACTTCTCCTGCTGTGGCACAAGCGTTCAGATAGCGTCTTGCCTCGAGACAGAGCATTCCGTGTGCCTGATGGGGTTGGATGGGCTGCAAATGTCTTGGTTGTTATTTTTGGAACTGTCTTTTCTGTGTTTTTCATCCTTCCTGCGGCTATTCCTGTGACTGGGAACAGCATGAGTAAGTTGCTCCCCTTGCCTATCCTTCATGGTGCTGACCTGTTATAGATTACGCGAGTGCCGTTATTGCAATTTGTGCTATCTTTGGATCGTTGAACTGGGTCTTCTACTCCAAGCAACGATTCGTAGGACCTCGCATTGAACAGTATCGGAGAACATGAGGTTGTCACAGACAGTCATTTGTTTCTATTTATTCATTCTTGATGGCAATGATTTGTTCTTTCACAAATGCCTCTTCATCACTCGTAATCCTTCCGTACTATTAGTCAAATTACACCTAATCTAGCTATTTTCGAATTGTCAGCCTGGGATACAGTCTTCAAATCCTGTCGCTATTGGACCAACAGATGTTAGCGAGTATCATGTAAAAGCAGGTCAAGCAAGACGTACCTTGATCTATCCACGAGATCCAAGTTGCGCCAGGATTCGCATCCCTCAAACTCCAAACATGCTTCATGCAGGACTCCAACTGTGACTCCCGCTGCGACCAGAATCCAGGGAGATGCTTTATACATCGAATGATCACCGTCCGATCGTTTTCGTCTACAGCTTCAAGACCTGCTACATACAAGGGGAAAACAATACCATTGGAGAACCTGGATTCTGGATCAATAGCACTCAGATTTGTAGCCACATTTCTCACGTGAAACCGTATCTGCGGTGCTGTCCATGGGCTATCTCTGAGTCGTGTTAGAAGAAGTAGGATGATGGCAGAGTCCATTGCAATAGCGAGACGCTGGATGTCTGTGCGGAGATCTGGCGCCGTTGGTGAAGGAGCTGGTTGTGAGTTGTGCTGTTTAGCTTTATCACGTTTTATGGTTTCCCTGGCCAGGTGAAGCATTGCTTCTGCTTGATCAACAAGCTCGTCGAAACGTTGAGGAGATATTCGCACGTTATCTCCAGCGCCATGGCTTACTCGTAGCAGCCCAGTAGGAGGAGCAGGTAGATCAACAGTTGCGTCGGAGGCTATCATGATACAGCCTTGCTGCCGCAACCTGACTAGCCAAGCAACTCGCCTCAATGGAGCAATGAGCTCTTCTGGAAATGCATAAAGAGGATGAACAACCCAGTCAGCGTAAGAAGGTGATAAATTTGAAGCTCTTTCATTGTCCTTGAGCTCAAGTAAAAGTTGCGTTGGCTCATTGGGAATGGAAACATATTGCTTTAAGGAACATTGTGAGCATATGTCAGACCATCTGAATATCTGCATAATAACTTGATACAACGGTGGCGTTGCTTTGTAGCTGGGAGCACTCGCAAGACACAAAGCTGCAATTCTACTGAGTGCTAACATATCAGCGTACATGCTTGGCTTGAGTAGATAAAGCAAAGAGGCCGCGCCGACGGTACCGAGAAGTCTTTCAAACGTCTGGGGCCCCTGCCATCGCGAAGCAGCAAGTTCATTTGCAGCTTCCAACATTAATGAAGTTATGAGGGACAAATCCTCACGGCTGCGGCCGCCACCAGCGGAGTGAAAAGCCGACAAGGCGAGACATGCCAACATCATAGGTCGACTGTGGACAGCCAGCACGGGAAGATTGTCTGTATATGGATCGCGGTATGCCTTGTCCAGTTTTGCATCGTTTGGGTCCCAGCAGAGAAATACTTGAGACGCTCGATTGACGAAGTAGTCCCATAATAAGCGTCGGACTGGCGACTCAACTATATCTCTGCTTAATCCAGAGCTGGGCGGTGCTTGGATGGAATATTGGGGTGATAGGATTGGTACACCATGGTCTGTGAAGCCTGGAACCTCAATGCATGAGCCAGGGCTTCCATGATGGTCTTGATGGAAACTGTATGATGATTTGGTCGAGGTCGACTCTGGTGCTTCAGATTCAGAAACCAAGGGTGATTTTGTATAAACGGAGATGGTGTTTGGTTCATTATCCTGTAGGGTGCCATCTGAGCTACCACTTAGCTCAGAAGACTCGCCAACTTCTTCCAAGCAACTGAACGCCGCATCAGATGATTTTTCTGAACTGCTGTCTGTATAAACATAGCGTTCTTAGTAAATTGCTTTTCTTTCCTTCGCGTTTTGTTTGTAATAGGGCAAGCACTAACCTGTAGCCCTGTTACGTTGTCGCCGTGGTCTCTTGATCAGTGACGACGAATTCTGGACGGTATTGACGCGAAACACCTGCAGGCTACATTCCTGGTGCTTCTTCTTGCACTGAGTGCACTGTGGCTGCTTCTGGTCACACTGAAGAGATAGGTCCAAGTCAGCTCCAATTTGGAAGTGTGGGACTGGAGCCAAGAGTCTGCCAACCCAACCCAACGTACCTTGCGCTTCAACCGCTTACAGCGTAGACATGCCCCTTGCTTGCGTTGCAAGGAAGCAGCTCCATCTGCCATGATGGTGTTAGATTCCAGCCGGTTCCTGTGGGGGCAGTCGAACCGCGCGTTAACTGATTAAAGGTGTCGGAGGAACTGGGTATGCGGGCGAGAGGCGAATTTGCGGAGAAGCAGAAGCCCCCTGATGGATGCGGGGCAAGCCAGGTGAGACGTGGACGCTAGGCGATGGACCTATAGACCTATCTCTCATCGTCATAGCGTTGTGATAACTGTACGGACCGGGCGACAGGCATATCTACCACAGTGACCCAACCACTACTTTCCATTCCTATCTCGTCCAAATGGGGAAAATATGCCGCATTTTCATCAACGCCAGGGACTATCCTTAGTTGACCTGGCTTTCTCCATAGAATTCCGAACCCTGTCGTTGTTCCATAGATTACCTTTCATACACGCGAGCACTAGTTTGACTGTTCACGACATGACTGGCGATAGCTAACTGATGGTGAACTTATACAGCAGAAAAGAATTGTACTGGATTACCCCGTGGTATGCATCGCGCTGTATAAACTGCAGTGTTTATTCATTTTTTCGACTCCTCTGCCGCGGCGCACACAAATATTATCAACTGATATTCTTTCTCTGTATCTCAGTTGTGTTATCGCCAAGTTCGAGAATGAACTCCATCACTAGAGTCAAACGCCATGGCCGAAAGCAATGCAACCGCCTTCAAAGATTCTACTTCCCTCGCCATCGACAACTTCACACAGTCCCTCTCATTATTAACGGCAAAGATATCACTACCGATGAAACGTTTCCAGTCATCGGATGCTTAGCAGGAAAGGAAATCTCACGTTGCTCAACGGTATCCGACCAGAATGTTCTCGACGCTGTTCATGCAGCAAAGACGGCTTTCCCGAGCTGGTCTGCGACAAAGCCGTCCGAACGGAGAGATATCTTTCTTCGAGCTGCCGATATATTTGCCAAACGCAAGGAAGAGTTATCTGGCTATATACGTGAAGAGATCGGTGCAAGCAAAGAGTATCAGGAGTTTATTATCGGCCTAGCCATTGAAGGCTTGAAGGATACTGCCGGGAGGATTGCCGGAGCTGTTACAGGCCAGGTACCGGTATCAATCCACCCAGATACATCGGCACTTGTTCTCAAAAGGCCTTACGGAGTTGTTCTTGGAATTGCGCCTTGGTAAGAAATTCTTGCAGATAAGCACACTCTAGCTGACCTGTTTTAGGAACGCCCCTTATCACCTTGGTCTCCGATCCATAACATTCCCCATAGCTACTGGTAACACTGCTATTCTCAAGGGACCTGAACTCTCTCCGAAATGCTACTGGGCGTTCTCGGACGTGTTTAGAGAAGCGGGACTCCCCGATGGCGTTCTTAACACTATTTTCCATAAGTCATCTGATGCTGCAGCGGTCACAGACCAACTGATTGCTCATCCTGATATCAAGAAGATCAACTTCACTGGCAGCTCCAAAGTCGGAAGTATCATATCTGCCAGTGCGGGAAAGCACTTGAAACCTGTGCTGATGGAGCTTGGAGGAAAGGCAAGTGCCTTGGTCCTCAAGGATGCCGACTTGGATAATGCTGCAGTCCAGTGTACGCTGGGGGCCTTTTTGAATGTTAGTCTTGATGCCCTAATCACGCCCTTAATTTATACTGACTCTCAAATTCTAGGCCGGCCAGATATGCATGTCGACAGAACGCATTCTCGTTCACTCATCTATTGCTGATGCATTCAAAACCAAACTTCAGAATACGATAAAGGCCATGTTTGGATCGCCCGAGACTACACCAGTCCTGGTGACGGCTGGTTCTGCTAAGAGAAACCGCGATCTAGTCAACAGAGCACTTGCTCAAGGGGCCGAAGCAGTCTATGGCGACTCCCAACCCGTTGAGAGCGCAGCGACCAAGATGACGCCCATGGTCTTGACAAACATTAACAAGAACATGGATATCTACAAGACAGAATCCTTTGGTCCCAGTGTGTCGCTCTTCACATTTGACGATGATAATGAGGCCTTGAAGCTGGTTAATGATACAGATTATGGTCTGTCTGCCTCGATCTACACCAAGGATCTCAACAAAGCACTGTCAATGGCGGAGAAGATCGATTCTGGTGCTGTGCATATCAACTCTATGTCTGTCCATGATGAGTTTGCTCTGCCGCATGGTGGAGTCAAAAGCAGCGGGTTCGGGCGGTTCAATGGTTACCAAGGTTTGGACGAGTTCCTTTACTACAAGACAGTTACGTGGACACAGTAGACGCATCGGCAAAGGACTCTGCACCTGTTCTATGCCAATTTATTATTGTATATGGATTTAATTGAACTTTAGTAACTTCAGTCTCATACCGATGTGTATGCGTGAGAGTCAAGGTTTCCTTCTTACTTGATGCACATGATAATTTGGGAGGGAGGTACCCCGACAGTAGAGGGTTAGTTGGCTTACGTCGCTTCTTTCGCTGCTGGCATTGACTTGAATCATGTTTACATTAGAAGTGATAAATTCAAGTGATATATGATGCTTTCTGCCTGATAATGCCCGCTCTAGCCAAGCTTGAGTCCTCGAACAAGGTTCCCCGCATGTTGAAGAACAGTCTAGGCCTTATTAGTTAGGTCCATTGGTACACATGGTGTTGCTTTGATCCCAGGAAATCAAGAATGGACTAGTACATTTAAGGCAATTTAGCCGCATTTTACTGAACACATCAACATGAAATTGTCAACTATGGGCCTAAATAACAATTCAAACATGTGACACGGGGCTGTTCCTCATAGACAGTCTTACCCATGGCCCAGTCTGCAGAAGAGGGACAAGGAAAATGGAGAGCTCTGAGTCCCCCCGCACAGATAATACAGACAGTTGTTATAGATGAGATACATTCTGTAGAATTGCACTTGAATCATCAGGCTAGGCGATACCACTCGCAAAAATACATGGCAGAAAAAGAACAGCAGTTATTTATTGATGATAGGGCAGTGTGAGAACCCAGTTCCGTTACAGTTCTCACTGCACTCAGACTCTTAATTAAAATGAACCTCGGGGACTGGGACTGGGACAGGCAGTATGCCCATAATATAGTTAAGTAATAACAATGCTAACAAGTTCTACTCCCGACCTTTCCTGAATCCGTCCCATCGTTCAAATCCTTCGATATTAAACCCCAGCATATCCAACATACGCCCCACGCTCTGATCGACCACCTCTTCCAGGCTCTTAGGACGTGTATAAAATGCTGGCACAGGTGGAAATATGACAGCTCCAGCCCTTCGTAAGAACAACATGTTGTCTAAATGTATGTCGTTGAGCGGCGTCTCACGGATCGCAAGCACAAGCTTCCTGTTCTCCTTCAGGCTGACATCTGCCGCGCGAGCAATTAGCTCATCGCCAAAGCCAATTCTGATTGCTGCTAGGGTCTTCATGCTGCAAGGTACCACTACCATGCCGTCGTGCTGGAAAGACCCTGATGCGATCGGGGCTGACATGTCTTTTGAGGTGTAGTTGCTGTGTGCCAGACTTCGTATTTGGGATTCAGTAAGTGAGCACTCATATTTCAGTGTGGCAAGAGCCCATTTACTGATTATTAGGTGTGTTTCGACGTCAAGCTCTTTGAGGATCCCCAGAAGTCTGATAGCGTAGGGTGTGCCCGTGGCTCCTGTGATACCCACCACAATGCGCTTTGGTCGGGGAGGTAGAAAGCGTATTTTGGATGGCTTAACGCTCTGGGTCGAACATGTCGTGGTATCTTGATTTATATCAGGCTGGTTTGCTCGGTTTAACGAGGTTGTTCGAAATCCTCGACAGGATTGACTCCATGTCTGATGCAATTCAGAAGAAGCCACATTGAACGCCCTTCTGATAATGTGTGAAGGAACTGATAATAAGTATGGCATTTCGTGATTTGTTTAAAAGATGCTGCTTGGTTGTCTCGAAGTCTAATGCAAATATCATCAAACGAGATGGCAAGTGATATCCATGTGAATTAATGCCTATCTTACATACAAAGCAATTGGACCATCAAAGCCGTAACAAGAACTCCCCACAGTCTGTTCAGCGTTATCAAGTGGTAGCACTAAGTTCCGCCGGCTTCCGTACTTCCGATTAAGTTCCGCTCTTGCATGCAGGACCCACGGAACGGAATGTAAGGGGAGGGTGATAGTGGAGACAGCCAGTTCTGGGTTCGTGTAAGTCATTCTAGTTATGAAAGAACCCGAAGTCTTCCCTTCGATCATCATTGTGATTCCATCAATCCATAAACATGGTGATTTCGGGACGTTATATCAGCCTAGCTGCACGATGCACTGGTGCCAGGTGTGCATTATCGACAAGTAGAACAATATCGACGACCAGAAAACAGCTTGAGGTCGATCCTATCGAAGCTCAGCTGGACTTTCGAAAGTTTCTCGACATACTACGCCAAGATGGTGATCTCGCCGAGATCGACAAGGAGGTGGATCCTCATCTTGAGATCGGAGCCATATGCCGTCGAGTGAGCGAGATTCGCGACAAAGCACCTTTATTTAATAACGTCAAAGGGTCTACGGATGGCCTGTGGCGTATTTTTGGCAACGCTGCGAGCCTTCGAAAAGGAGACAAGGAGAAGTTTGGACGAGTAGCAAGAAACCTTGGTTTACCTGCTACAGCTACTTGGAAAGATATCTCAGACCATTTTATATCCTGGAAAACGGCAAAGCCCATCCCTCCCAAGATCCTAGCCACAGGCCCATGCAAGCAAAACAAGATATTTGGCTCTGATGTTGATCTCGAGTCGTTGCCAGTTCCGTATCTCCATGACGGTGACGGTGGCAAATATCTAGCCACTTATGGGATCCACGTTTTGCAGACCCCTGACAATTCATGGACGAACTGGTCAATTTTCCGTGGCATGGTTCACAACAAGAACCACCTTGCGTGCCTCGTTGGCACAGGACAGCACAATGCAATTATTCGAGACAAATGGCTGGCCGAGGGCAAAACAGAAATGCCCTGGG
The DNA here is from genome assembly GCA_003670145.1 of Fusarium subtropicale. Taxonomy (NCBI): domain Eukaryota; kingdom Fungi; phylum Ascomycota; class Sordariomycetes; order Hypocreales; family Nectriaceae; genus Fusarium; species Fusarium subtropicale. The sequence continues at coordinate 19,720 of QRAA01000303.1, read as the reverse complement.
CATTGGCTCTCGGTGTCCCTCCCATCGCATCCATAGTGGCAGCCATGCCGGTCCCAGAAGGCGTCTCAGAAAGCGAATACATTGGCGCAGTGACGGGAAAGCCACTTGATATGGTAAAATGCGAGATGAATGATCTTCTTGTTCCTGCATCAAGTGAGATCGTACTTGAGGGTACCATGTCACTTGTGGAAAAGGGTACTGAGGGACCCTTTGGGGACTACTTGGCGCTTGTATTTGATGGAGAGGGTGGTAAGGGACCTTTATTTAGGGTCGACGCCATCACGTACAGGGACAATGCGATACTGCCTATATCATGTCCTGGAAACATTGTTGACGAATCTGTAAGCCCTGTCTGCTCTTGGTATCTATTCTAAACGTCATATTAACTTTCTACAGCACACAACAGCTCAACTTGCAGCTCCCGAAGTGCTCCTCCTATGTCGAGAGCATGATCTTCCCATCAAAGAGGCTTTTTGCCCCGTCGAAACACTAGCAACATGGTGTGTCTTACAAGTAGACACAGAGAAGCTCAGGGCCCTACAAACCACTTCCGAGGAGTTCTGTAGACGCCTTGGAGACATTTTGTTCAAAAGCAAGAGTACAATGCTCATAAATCGAGTCCTACTCATAGGAGACGACGTGGATATCTACGACTGGGACAAGGTCATGTGGGCGTTCACAACCCGGTGTCGGCCAGGGCATGATACATACCATTTCGAAGACGTGCCTTCGCATCCTCTGACGCCTTACATGACGCAGATACCCGGGACGCCGAGAAGAGGTGGCAAGGTTGTTTCTGACTGTTTGCTTCGTTCTGAATATGACCGGCCGAGGGATTTCAAGGCTGTAGATTTTGAAACATCTTATCCGTCTCACATCAAGACCAAGGTTCTGAAGAACTGGGCATCGATGGGGTTTTCGTAGATTAGGGCAATTTAATTATATCACATTTAATCCGACTCAACATAAATGGACCAGGATTGAACACCATGTGTAGATGCAGGTAATTAATTGGGTGATCTTCAAGATTTACATGGACTAAATTGCGAATTTACTTGACTAAGACTCTGATTGGTTGAACCTGTGATCACGACAGAGATGCTAGTATGGCGACATCTAATTGCAGCGATTTCATACCATGAAAGCATGCTAGTGATGTCATAGACAAGTATCAATACTATGAATTGTCGAAATACGATCGCATCGCCATGCTCCCGAGCTCTTAGAACCTTTTCAATTGCCGAAAAGTGCAACCTTCTCGATATTTGGGCAGGGATGACATGGTGCAATACCTACATTAAAATACATCATTCATAAACTATGAATATACTTATCTGTAGTTCCCTTGTAGCCGTGATACGTGCTTACCTGTCGTGTCTCTTGTAACAAACGCAGTATGGAAACCGGTCTAAAGAACGATTCGCCGCCAGACCTCAGCGATGAGGCAGGCACAGTTTCAACAGAAGTTCCAGTCAATGAGAAAGCTCTGTTACGCAAGCTCGATCTGCGGCTTTTGCCCGCCGTTGGGATACTGTATCTTCTATCATTCTTAGATCGCAGCAATGGTATGGCGTGGCTTGTACAAATAGATGATCTTGAGCTAATGTGTCGTGATCAGTTGGGAACGCTCGCATTGAAGGGATGATCGATGATTTACACATGTGTAAGATTGGCTGTTCTTTCGTCTTTGATCTTTCTGACAAATCTTAGCTGGTAATGAGTACCTGACTGGATTGACTCTCTACTTTATTGGCTATGTTCTCTTCGAAGTATGCAATTCCGCCATAGGTTCCGCCGTCTTCTAACAACACTTAGATTCCGTGCAATATCATCCTCAAAAAGACGACCCCTCAGCTATGGCTTCCCACACTTACAGTCGCCTGGGGAGTTGTGGCAACCCTGCTTGGCATTGTCCAAAATAAAACAGGTTTCTTTATCGCTCGGTTCTTCCTTGGTGTGGCAGAAAGTGGACTATTTCCAGGTAAATCCCAATGAATAGCTTTTTCAGAAGATGTACTGACGAACCCCAAGGTGTGGTATATTATTTCTCAATGTGGTATAAGCGACGCGAAAGACAGTTTCGTATTTCACTATTCTTCAGCGCTGCTTCACTCGCTGGAGCTTTCGGCGGTATCCTAGCATATGTATGAATCTTCACATCCAGATTGTTCAATTACTGATCGAAACAAGGGCATTGGAAAAATGTCAGGCATAGTCTGGGAGAATGGATGGCGATGGATCTTTATTCTCGTGAGTACTTGTCGGAGGTCCACGTACTAGGCTGACCCATATTCAGGAAGGTATCGCCACGGTCATTGTGGCTGTCGCAGCGTATTGGTTCATTGAGAACTATCCCGACACGTCCAAATTCCTCACCAAGAGCGAGCGGTCTTTTATTCATGAGCGTCTGCACGCGGATAGTGACGCTATCCGCCAAGAGAAGTTTAGTTGGGCTGCTGTCCGAGAAGCATTCAGGGATCCAAGCTGCTGGCTTTATGGGTTAGGTTTCCATACTATGAGCTTGCCATTGTATACACTCTCTCTGTTTCTAGTATGTCTCATTGACCTGGATCTTGTGCAAACAATACTAACTGATTAGCCCACGATTATCAAGGATCTTGGCTATACAGCAGCGGTCGCCCAGCTTTTGACTATCCCGCCTTACGCCGTTGCCTTTGTTAGCACCCTTGGTGTTGCTATAGCCTCTGAAAAGCTTGCCAAGCGCGCCGTTTTTATCGCTGGCTCCTCAGCAGTAGCTGCCATCGGATACATAATCCTTCTCGCCAACACAAACCCCACCGCGAGACCTGGCGTCTCGTACGTGGGAACATTCTTCGCCGCAGCTGGAATTTACCCCGGCACCGCCTTGGTTCTCAGTTGGCCCGCTATCAATGTCTCTGGACAAACTAAACGTGCCATTGCAAATGCTATGCAGATCAGTATTGGAAACCTTGGTGCGGTGATGGGAACACAGCTGTATAGGTCGGGCGATGGACCACGGTTTGTGGTTGGTCACTCTATGGCTTTGGCATATCTAATTGCGAATATTGTTGTGGTGAGTATTTTGGGGTGGCGATTGAAGAAGCAGAACGAGAGTCGAGCGGCTATTAGTGAAGAGATTAAGCATGTGGGCGATGTGGAAGATTGGAAGGGAGATTCGGATTCTAGATGGAGATTTCAGTATTAGGTTGACAAGAAGGGTTTATACAGTACAATGATACTGTATGTGATGTCAGCTCTCTTCAGGTAATAATTACATCTTTCAAATCAATACAAGATTTGCAAGTGGTCGTCCCAATTATTATTCAAGTGTTTCGAATTCCAAGAAAATTAATTCAAAGAAGGCGATTTAGATAGTCAATATTTAATTCATCAAGTAACTTCATGAAGATATGCGTTTCCTGCGAAGTTTACGCGTGTCTTAATTTGAATTGTTGAACAAGTACACAAAAGTATCCGAGCTGGTGCACACACAGAAGCCAGGGCACCCCGATCTTGAAGTCATATCCTGTTTCTCAGTAGAATGGACTAGCTATTTATACAGCATTGTAGACAACATGTTCAGATTTATTCCAACGCCTCCAGTTCCTTCTTCTCACTCTCTCCCAAAAGACCCAGTGCCTCTCTTCGTGTCGGTGCTGATGCATCGAAATAAGGCTTCTCAGCCAGTGAGGTTACCCGCGTGCCATGTCGTGGCTCTCTTCCACTGTAGTCCCAACTAGCGTTGTGAATAGTAATGCTATAACAATTAAACTTAGTCAAATACCTTAACAATCAACTGAGTACGTACCGATTATCCCAAAGCGCCGAGGTTCTGGGTGTCCACTTGAAGCGTACCTGTATGTCAACATTTGTCTCGTAGACATCATACAGGTAGTTAAGTATAACATCGCTCTCAGCCTTATCAAGACCAACAATTCTATCGGTCATTGCACGGTTTACCCAGAGCGCTTTCCAGCCTGTCGCCGGGTGGACTCTGACTAAAGGATGAACCCTCTCGACATACTTAGGACCCTGTTCAGGATGGTCGCGGTCGAGGTATGGGTGCGCAGACTTGTAAACAGCCGAGCGACCATCGATGATCTTTCGAAAACCAGGTGAGAGCTTTTCATATGCTGCGTAGCCAGAAGCCCAGAGTGTATCGCCTCCAACGGAGGGAACAGTATCGTTGTGAAGATGTGTGATACCTGCGGGCTGTTTCTCGTGCACCAAGTCTGTGTGCCAGCGAGACGCTCCTCCTGGCTGGCGAAAAGTGGCGGGACGCTCTGTCGCTTGCAGATCGGGCCAGAGAACACTCACACCTGGGAGACCTGGAACCTGAGGCACCTGGGGCTTTTTCCATTGTTAGAATTCGACTGTCGAGATTGAACGTTTTGTTACTTACATGGACTTCAACCTCTCCATACCACTCGCCGAGTTCCTTCTGCTGCTGCGGCGAAAGATCCTGGTCTCTGAAGAAAACAACACTTCTCTCTGCAATCAAGAGCGCAAGTTCATCACGCTGTTGATCAGTGAGATCTTTCAACTGCAAGCCCTCAATTTCGGTTCCGATGTACGCCGTAAGATCAGTGACTTTTGTCGCGGCAGACAAAAGACTCTTCTTAGACTTGTCAGCTCGCGCACCTGCATCCACGTGATCGCGAGGCTTGTCGCGAATCTTGTACACATCGTCTAGATACAATGGACGAGATGGACGGTAAGGATATCCTTTGGAAAGATCTACTCCTGATTTTTCGAGACGTTGCTTAGCAGCATCTGGGAGGGCGAGGGTGTCTTTGATTGGAGGGGCAACATCTTTAATGCTGGAATCAATTGGTGCAGGGACCATTTTGTGCTGTGCAAGTAAATATCTGATAATTATGCTTCAAAAAGGGAGCTCTTGATACTTGGATAGACAGCAGAAGTAGCATCTACATATACTGTAGCTCTCTCCTCGCAGTACTACCCTGGGATCACGTCATGCAAACGCAGAATGGCAAGAGACAATTTATGCAGATCCCATTGGTAGGTCGTTTAGATGCAATATGCAAAGCGTATTGCAACATAGATACGGGCTTCTTTCGTTGCAGATTGCGACATTAAGTAATGTTATCTAAGTCGGGGTCACTCCGAATCACAAGATAGGGTTCTTGGGATAGTAGATAGTACTCAATCAATTCACAAGCAGTCTGATAAAGTAAAGTCCAAGTGACATAAACACATCTACTAATTTAGTCTCTTGTGCCTTCAGCAATCTTTCAAAAGCCCGAAGGACCCTGTCTGGTAACTCAGGGCTTTATCATTGCTAACCCATGATAACCAGCAGTAGCGAGAGGATATCAAACATCAAAAAAAGACATCACACATGGAGTCATACAAGCCACATGTATACTTTGTTCGCACAGGTCAAGTGGCTGAACAAATATCCACTATTACATAATACCATCCCAGCTATCCACGGGCCATGATACTCCGCTACGGTCTTTCCAACTTAGACATTCTTGTATTTTGTAGCCTGGAATTCTATCGGAGCATCTCTACCCGCCCTCTGCACCTCCATCACACAAGCAACCGATCCATTGACAAGACGCCGTGTGTCGGATCGGGTTTGAAATCACCGGTGTTTGTCACATACTATCTCCGCTATTTATCTGTCCTGTCATATCCTCATCAGACAGCCTACCCTATAATGGCCTCGAGAAGCAGTGACCATTCAGCTGAGACTGGGACAGGGCGACAGCCAAAATCATTGGCTAAAGCATGTATATCATGCCGGACAAAGAAGATCCGATGTGATGCTGCACGGCCCAGATGCCGTAATTGTCAGAGTCAAGATCGCGAGTGTGTTTATCACAACGAAACACCACGAAAACGGTAGGCCAATGCTTTTGTATCGTGACTTGTTTCCATGCTAACTGGCCCCAGTCCCACATTCTCGCAGATCATCAAACTAGAACGCGACGCGTCTGCTCTCAAGGCGTTCATCGTGACTCTCAAGCAAAGTGACGCTGAGAAACGTGAACAATTGCTCTCATCCGCTGTTGATAACAATGGGAATGTCATCTTGCCAGGATTAGTAAACGACGCTACTCCCAGACAAACTCAACCTTCTTCAATTGGCCAGCCCGCGATTGTATCCGACGATGAGCTGGATATTGCCAATTTTGTATCTATTGACGACTCTGGCGAGACTAACAGCTTTGGCCCGTCGTCTGCATTGTATAACCCAGCAAAAAACAGCCCCGGAAAAATCACACAATCTGATCCGGCCTGGATCGAGAACGTCAAGAATAGCCTGATAGCAAATGCTGCTCTACAGAGGCATCTGGAATATGGACTAATGAAGCATCCAACTATCGCTGGGGTACCGACCGAGTTAGCAATGCACTTGCTCAACCTTCACTGGGATCGTCAACACCACACATTCCTTCTCACCTACAGACCCGCCGTCATGCGCGATTTGCAATGTTCGGGTCAGTATTGTTCCACTTTCATGCTTAACGCCATATTTGCCTGCTGCAGCAAGTTCTCGCCTCGTCCTGAAGTCAGAGAAGACCCCGGTGATCCATCAAGTGCTGGTCTTCGTTTCTTTAATCGGTGTGATGAGCTTCTTGCACAAAACTCTCTTTTAATGCGACCGCATATTACAACAATCGTGGGACTTCTCCTGCTTGGCTCAACTTACAATGCACGTGGAGAGACATCAAAAGGATGGTTATATACTGGCTATGCCCTGCGGATGGTATATGATCTAGGTCTCCATCTAGATCCCAAACAGACGACAGATCACTCAGAAGATATTGAAATCAAGAGACGAGTTTTCTGGGGCGCTTTTGTCTGCGATAAGCTCCAGAGTCTTTACTTGGGTCGACCTGTGGCTATTAATCTTTGCGACTCCCAAGTATCACGCGAATTTCTCGACCTATATGAAGAAACAGAGCCATTTCATCTTCCCAACTCGACAGTGGAATTCACTCCTGGTTTGCCTAGGAATATGGATGATATGGTTCCCAGGTATTCAGTATCAACCTTCCAACAATTATGCCTCTTGTCTAAGATAATGACGAACATCATCAATCGTTTTTATGTCGTCGGAGCCACATTCTCAAACGCCCAGAACAGTCTTTTGAAAATTGAGCAGGCGTTACAGAAGTGGCGAGAGGACTTGGCCCCCGAGCTCGACTTTCAACCCTGGACTTCTACCATGACACAAGCTCAGACCCCAAATATTATGGTCTTGCATAATCTGTATTACTCCCTTATCATCTTGGTTCACCGACCATTTATCTCAGACGGGCATCTTCGCTCAACCGGAACACCCTCTCGATCATGGGAGCAATGCACAGTTGCAGCAAGATGTATCACAAGTATAGCGTCCGTTTACAAGTCGACGTATGAACTCACTGGAGCGCCTTATGTTTTGGCATATGCAGTCTACGTGGCGTGCACTATACACGTCCGCAATGCTGCTTCGCAAAGTCACAAGGAGGAGCATCTGGATCTGTTGAGGAGGAGTTTGGAATGCCTGGATGAACTTTGTATTGCAAATCCCGGCGCTGCGAAGCCGGCTAATAGTATCAGGCGTCTTATTGAAGCTAGTCGTCTGAACCTGACCGTTGGTAAGTCAAGACAGCTTCGTTGCATTAATCTGTTAACTAAAGAAATCTAGGAGAAACCAACTCTGGCATAGGAACTGATATCTCGCTTGATTTGGATGCAATTCATAATTCATTCAACACATCAGAGTGGCCCTATCAAAATTACGACATGAGCGCTGGGGATGCAGACTTCAGTTTGCCACTTGATCCATTATTTGGATGGATCAATGTACCGACACCGTCATTAGACCAAGATACACAACTACCACTTATCTAGGGATCAAAAAGGGATGTGTATGCATTTGTAATACCGTTATTGGGTCGTAATAAAGCACAGGCAAGGGTTAGAGCAAAACTACTGATACAGAATGTCAAATTCCGTCACATTCATTCACTTTTTGATAATGATAAAGGAATAAAATCTAAACAGATAAAACAAGAATGGGTACCTAACGTGCATGGAAAGCAAAGCATGTCTTCCTTATGAGTCTGATTGAATGACATCGGCTAATGTTGGCTGTTAGCTCAATGCCGAGACCTCCACCCGGAGACTCACTCTCCGAGTTTCTGTGGGTCACGGAGAATGATTCTCCTGTTGTGTCAATTGCCGTCTTTCTCAGAATTCGTAGAATGAAATCTATCAATTCATGCATGTATTAAATACCCAAGACACGATAACTTTGATTTAATTCTCAAGCATCTAAGCATATTTTTCACCTGCTGTGCATGATACTTTCTGATTCCACCTTCAATTACCCAAACACTTTCAACCCCACCTCTTTCGCAACATGGCTCATAATCTCCCCGAGACTGTTGACGTCTTGATCGTGGGCAGTGGCAATGCCGGATTCGCAGCAGCTCTGTCTGCAGCCGAGAACGGAGCCAAGAGTATCTTACTCATAGACAAGTGCCCTAAAGAATGGGTCGGTGGTAATTCTTATTTCACAGCTGGCGCCTATCGAATCGCCCACGGCGGGCTGAACGATCTATTACCCTTTGTCAACAATGTTTCCCACGAACAAGCAAAAAAGATTGACCTTGCGCCCTATACCGAGAAAGACTTCCAGGATGATATGGACAGGGTGTGTATGGGACGTTCAGACCCAGAACTGGCCAAGACCCTTATTCAAAACTCCAATTCGACTATCAAATGGCTAGCTGCAAATGGTATCCGCTTCCAGCTTTCTTTCAACAGACAGGCTTACGAAGTTAACGGGCGGATCAAGTTCTGGGGCGGTCTCCACATCAAGACCCAGGATGGAGGCAAGGGTCTTATCGAAGACTACCTTGCTGCGATCAAGAGGCGGGGCGTCCAGGTTTCGTGGTCTACAGCGCTTACAGGGCTACAAAAGCATTCGACTGACGACAGCTACGATGTTCAGCTGTTAGTCAATGGCAATAAATGCTCTCTCAACGCCAGCGCCGTTGTGTTGGCTGCAGGAGGATTTGAGTCTAATCCTCAGATGCGAAGCCAATTCCTTGGTGCTGGGTGGGACATGGCTATGGTCCGCGGAACACCTTACAACACTGGAGATGTTCTGAACCTGGCCATCGAACAGTTAGGCGGGAAAGCTGTCGGAAACTGGTCTGGATGCCATTCCGTTGCCTGGGACGCCAATGCTGACCCAAATACCGGCGATCGAGAAGCTTCCAACGAGTACACCAAGTCGGGTTACCCTCTGGGCCTCATGTTGAATGTCGATGGCCAGCGTTTTGTCGACGAAGGTGTTGATTTGAGGAACTACACTTACGCAAAGTTTGGTCGGGCTATCCTCCAGCAGCCAGAACAGCTAGCTTTCCAGGTTTGGGATTCAAGGACCATGGACTGGCTGCGGATGGAGGAATATCGCGAGGAGCGTGTCGAGCGCATATTTGCAAAAACAGTGGACGAGCTCGCCCATAAATGTGCAGAGCGTGGACTTCGAGATAAAGCCGCTTTTGTCGACACAATCCGAGAGTACAACGAAGCAGTCTACGCGCATCGTCAAGAGAATCCCAACGCCAAATGGGACCCTGCCATCAGAGACGGCGTCTCAACTCAGTCTTCAAAGAAGAAGCTGGCTTTGGCCAAGTCCAACTGGGCTTTGCCCTTGGATAAGGGTCCCTACATGGCAGTCAAGGTGACTTGTGGCATCACCTTTACCTTTGGAGGTGTCAAGATTGATCCCCAATCCGCCCAGCTGATTCACGGGGTGACAGGCTCTCCAGTACCAAACGTGTTTGTCGCGGGAGAAATGGTGGGAGGCTTATTCTATTCTAACTATCCTGGCGGAAGCGGATTGACGTCTGGCGCTGTGTTTGGAGCGAAAGCTGGGAAAGCTGCTGCAAATGTTGTTGCAAAGAGACAAGCTGGTCAATCTTTTTCAAGCCATCTGTGAACAAGACTGATTAGCTTTAGTATGCATCAGGGTTAAAGTTTAAAAACCCCTGGCTGAACGGAACTGTTCCATTGCTATAGTTGGTGGTTAGTAGTACAACCTTACTCTGCAAACTAAGCCAATACAGTCTTTTCCGTTGCCGGAATTGTTCCATATATCAGTCTAGTGCGCGTTGTAAGCAATTGTAATGAAACGCTACTATATCCGTAGTAGCTCTGTGCTCTTGATAACGCCCCTTTCGTAACGCATGAAGACACACACTCGCATTCTCCTATCCATTAACCCTGCTCAATTAGTTCCATCACCCTTGGCGAGCCAAGTAGTTAGTAGCTGTCCAACACCAAGAGGCGGGCTCGGCACCAGTAACGAGCAGCAAACACTCTCAATCCTCGACTCGTTACAAGACATTTATCACCGGTGGCGTTTTTCGGACCAGTTATGCACCTTGTTGTTACGCCATGGATCCATTACCCCAACCCTAAAACTCAAGGCTGAACAGCAAACGGTACGCGAGCTTATCAATATCAATATAACGCTTCTCTAGTATAGGGTTAGCTTTATCTGGGGAAGCAATAGTATCAAGCCCTCTCCAACTGAGCGAGTCAGTGCTTCCCATTGCCATATGCAGCGCCACTCTCTACCGTTGATCATAACGCAGGTTACGTCCACATTGCATCACAGGTCATTTCTCACACTTTTCTATTGTCCTCTTTTTCTGCTGCCCAAGACCTATTGTTTGTTTCACGAGCACATTTTCTCTCTTGTATGACATTCCACTGCATGCACACATGACCTGATTATGGCAGGGCTTCAACCCAACATCTGGGCCGGCGTCGCCATTCCTTGGCTTGCAGCTCTGTGCTCACTTGTTATGCGTGTTTGCGCCCGACGAATGACCAAAATGAGCTGGTGGTTCGATGATTACTTTTCCATCTTGGCATTCTTGTTCGCAACAGGTTACTGCGGCATCATGATTGAGTGTATGCGACACACCGTCATAATATCTCGGCCTTGACTGACAATCACCTAGGGACGTTACACACATACCTCGGCGTCAAGATCCCCGACTCGGTAACCGGTGATGAGAGGGAGGCAATCTTACAACAAGCTCGGTTCCTTAGCTTCTTGAACTCCTTGTGCTATGCTTCATCTATCGCCTGTTCCAAGATAGCCATTTTGACATTATACTGGCGTCTCTTTAGGATTTCTTCCATCTGTATACCGATCCTAGTCATGCTTGTGATGGTAGTCATATGGATTATCCTCAGAACATTTATGCTCACCTTCCGCTGTGTCCCTGTACAATCACTATGGGACTACAGCATTACAGACAAGGTCTGTAATATTGACAGTGGCGAATTCTTCATGGGTACTATTACTACTCATTTTATCATGGATATTGCCATCCTCATCTTGCCAATCATTGAAGTGGTTCGACTTTCTATGCCAACAGGACAGAAGCTAGCTATCACTGCTTTGTTTCTACTTGGAGCCATGTATGAGTCCTGCGAAATATCTGTAATTGATTTAGGCTAATTAATATCTACAGCGTCTGCTTTGCCTCCATGTTTGTACTCGTCGAGCTTGTCAACTACGACAACAACACAACTCAAATGCCTTATGACTATGCTATGTTTTGCATCTTGGGATCGGTTGAAGTAAACATTGCTATTGTTTCAGGTTAGTAACGATCCAAATCACTGAATCATGATTACCCATACTAACACAAATAAACCAGCCTGCTTCCCCCTCTTACGCCCCATCTTCAATCACATACTGCCAGCCAGATTTCTTTCCTCATATGGAAAGAGTAGTCAGCGCGTCAGCCGACCAAGTAATGCTATCAAATTAACAACTCTCGTCAGATCTACCAAAGACAAGGAGCTGGATGACTCAAGCTCAACACACCACCTAGCCGATATGGAAAACGGACTACACTACGATTCAGGCAATGTTCAATATCCAAAAGGAGTGCATACAGTTATTTGCAGTCGGAAGTCGGTTTCTGGATCTAATGACAATATGTCGGGGATATATGTGCAGAATGATACAGTCGTGGAGGTGAATCATCTTTAGATTATAAGCAGATGTATAGTATTAGCTTGAGTAACCAATTTACCCTGAAGTCTCTGACACGTGGGAATTTCAATTATGTGAAGTATCAAAGTAGAATTGTAAGCATTGCGTGGTTTATCTCAAGCAAATTTGCGACACCTCTAATCTAGATTTTAATTTTCAAGAATGGTAAAGTCCAGCCCAGGCACTAAGTCGACAATGTAGCATTGTTTGCTTTTAGTGGCTGTTTGACAGTCTTTTAGCCCAAGAGACCAACCTGTTTCAAGACCGTATGTTTCCTCATTAGTTACTAGTCTTATTTGCTGCATAAATAAGTTTGTGCTGACATTTCTCGTCCCAACGCGCTTCTCAGCCACCAACTGCCGAGATCTGCGCCCTTAAGTGAGACAGGCTCATTAAACTCAATTGGTCCAGCTAGTCCGAATACGATGTCCAAGCGGTGCTGGTTCTTGTACAACGCGACATTACTTGTTGTGGAACTCTGTGCATGAGGCTGCCGAACAAGCAAGCCTTTGCGAGATTGTTTGTCTTGTGCACTGACACTTACTTTCGATGCGCCCGCCAGATCCGAAGGGTTGCAGTGCGTTTGGATCAAAGCTCAGACTACTTAAGTAGCCGGTATCCGACACTAGTATACTGGCATCACTCACTCAGTCAGTGCCAATTAACAAATACATTTCATCATGAAGTCGAAGAGTTTGTTTGTTTTCTTTACCTATCTTGCCGGCGCAGCCGTGGCCAAGCCCAAGCCTGATGTCCAGGAGGTTGACGTTGCCATCATTGGTGGTGGTGCGACAGGTTCGTACGCTGCTGTCAGACTCCGAGAAGACTACGGGAAGAGTGTTCTCGTCATTGAGAAAGAAAACAGGCTTGTGAGTTGACCTACTTAATCCAACCCCCATTACTATACTCATCAGATCATACAGGGCGGCCACGTTCATGCCTACCAGCCCGAAGGCGGAGACAGGCCAATCAACTACGGAGTTCAAGCTTACCTGAACCGAGAGAAGACCAGGGCGTTCTTCGAGCGATTCGATGTCGGTCTGATTGACCCAGAAGTAAAGAGTGGCTTCGATCTTCTTTTCTCCACAAAGGATATCGACTTTACTACCGGAAAGACTGTCGATGCTGACTACGGACTCATCAACTCAACTGTCGCACTGATTGAGTACGTTGCCCTGGCAGTCAAGTATCAGCCATGGTTCGAGAATGGTTATTTCAAAAAAGGCAAAGTTCCAGAAGACCTTCTCTTGCCCTTCGGACAGTTCCTCGACAAGCACAATATTGGCAGCTCTCTCGAAATTCTTCGCACATTTATCTGGCTTTCTGATGCAGTCAACACACCTACCTGGTTTGTCCTGGCTGTCGTCGGACAACCCCAACTTGCCGCTCTTGGTTTTGGTCTGGCTGGTCCATCTTTCAAATGGCCCGAGACTTACTCTTCAGAAACACTCTACGACCGCGTTCTCGACCTCATGAAAGATGACGTCCTTCTCCAGAGCACCGTAGTCTCCAGCACTCGCAAGGCCAACGGCGTCGACTTGGTCATCCAAACACCAAACGGAAAGAAACATGTCAAAGCCAAGAAACTTCTCATCGCAGCAACTCCCTCCCCTGGCAACACCGACGCATGGGATCTCGACAACAACGAAAAGTCAATCTTCTCCAAATTCTCTTGGGAAAGACTCTACGTCAGTGTTGTCGGCAAGACCAGCTTGCCTTCCGACGTTCCCGGTATTCGTAACACGTGGGACAACCCCGGCAACTTTTACCTTCCTCAGGGTAACTTTGTCGACGCGTACACTCGCGCAGGCGACAAGGACGTCTGGACTACGCGTGTCCTCGGTGTTGCTAGTCTGACCGCCGAAAAAGCAAAGTCCATGATTAAACAAGTCTTCACCAGCATTGATACTGCGGGGACATATGATACCACTGACCCTACCATCTTGGCTTTCGCATCACATGGACTCACTGTGCCCAAAGTAACTCCCAAGGAACTATCTGCTGGATTTTACCAGAAGCTTTATGCTCTGCAAGGCCAGCGCAACACATTCTGGACTGGACTCACCTGGGCTCCTGACTACACTCCCATCTTGTGGGACTTTACTGAGAAGCTTTTCCCTCAAATCTTGTCTGGTATCTAGTCTTTTAAGTAGACTATTGATTCTACAAGTCCGCTATTCTGCGGCTCCGCTGTTATACAAGTCCGCTGTTATATATGTCTGCAAATTCAAATACTACACTGTGTTAATTATATAGTAGTTAATCCTAAAAGTCCGCTCATGGAAGTCCGCTTATAGAAGTCCGCTGTGATACATGTCCGCAAACTCTAAATCAACTATACAGCAGTTACTATCTGCCAGCTCATATAAAACAGTAAATCTACCCACGATAGTCTGTATCTCTATCTTCCATACCATTCCAAATCACACTCCAAGTATCATTTCAAATCTCATTCCAAAAGCAATTCCATTATACCTAATTTCAAGATGACTGCAGCAAACGCGCCTACTACCAGCACTGCCCTCTATGCCAATTCAGAGGGTAAAGCTGTCGTTACCAGCCTCCCAATTCCGGCACCTCGCGACGATGAGATCCTCATTACGGTCTTGTACTCAGGCGTCAATCCATCCGACTTTCGAACATTGAAGTTCTTCAACTGCCGAAAGCGTGTGCTGGGCAATGAGTTCTGTGGCGAGGTGCTCGAGAGCCCTGGCGTCACCAACTCACCCTTCGAGGCAGGCGATATCGTTGCCGGCTACGTCAATGGCTCCAACGGTCGCCCTGAGCGCTTCGGCACGCACCAGGAGTACATATCTGTCCCACCCGCGTGGGCCTTCAAGGTTCCCGATAACTTGCCTCGCCCCAACGCTGCTAGTCTCACCGTTGTGGTCCAGACTGCCAATGATGCGCTTTTCAATCGATTCAAGCTACCCCTCCCGCAAGATGCTCAAGGTCCTATCGAAGGAACAATGGTTATCTGGGGCGGTGCCACCTCCGTCGGCATGTCTGCGATCCAGCTTGCGCGCGCCAGCGGCGTCACATCTATTATCGTCACAGCGTCGCCTAAGCGGCACGAATTCCTTAAGAAGCTGGGTGCGACCCACTGCTTCGACTATAACGACGAGAACACCGTGGCTAGCATTAAGGCACTAGTCCAAAGCGCCGGCGATGGGCCTGTCTGGGGATTCGACGCACTTGGAACTATGAGTACGCCCAGTCCACAGACGCTACTCGCCAGTTCTATCCCCAGCGGCGACCGAGTCCATCTCGTAACCGCACTCTTGATGCCTGAAGAAGGCTTCGAGTCGTGTATCGGGGCTCGGCATTATCATGCTTCCTTTGACCTGCCTAACGGGCATAAGGTTGATATGCCTCCCAATATGGAAGCGGCGGACACAATGTGGAAGGCCCTTGGCTGGGTCGTAGACCACTATGGCAAAGAGTTCCAAGAGATCCCTGTTGAAGTATTCAAGGGAACAGCCGAGGACGCGCTGGAAGAGGTTGAAAAGGTCGAGTCTACTGGGAGATTTGGAAAGTTAGTGTTGACGCTGCCATGGGTTACCAAAGAGTATTGAAAGCCTAAATCTATGGCTATAGTAGAGACTGTGCCTTTAAATATCTATCTAAACAACCCTAAGAGCTATTATACTTAGTTCAATTTATAGTATTTATCATTACTATATTACGATGAACTTAAGATAATCGATCAAATTCAAGTTAATTGCTATTACTAAGTAATAACACTGGATGGGTTTTAACTCTTTTAGCCGTTGGCGGCTTTAGTCAATTTAACATCAATGTACAAGCCGGTGGCGAATGGTATGGGCAGCGTTTTCCTAGCTGTTGGCAGCTATTGACCGGAGTCTTGAACAAATTTCCAGAGACACATAACTGATCTCTAAGATTAAAACCTCAAGGCACTTGGGTCCATGTTTAATTTGATTGAAGATACACCTTGACCATTGTACCTTCTTATACATACGTTCAGAATCTGTATTTCAAAGTCTAGGACAGATATATATTTGACATTAGGCCGTTTCGCTGTCCTCATCAACAGATTCTGAAGTACAAGATCCTGCTCTACTCATCGTCCTTCATCTTCAAACCATATGGTCTGGCATACAAGTTCTCACGTTTCTTAAACTCATCGCCCTTCATCTTCAGACCATACGGTCTAGCATACAAATTCTCACGCTTTTCAAACTCATCGTCCTTCATCTTCAGACCATATGGTCTGGCATACAAATTCTCCCGCTCCGCGATGGCATTGCCTATAGTCTGAATCAATAAGATGCTGCGGTGGGATAAGATGAAGTCGTACCTGGGACAGGGCTTGCAACTGCAAAGCCGCACACTGCAGCGACGCTGAAGAACTGAGATAGCTTCATATTCGGATAATCAAATTGCTGGTGTAGATTTTGAGTTTCCTGTTGGGAGGTTTTACAATGTCCGACCATTCTTAGTATTAAATACATCGATATCCTTCGCCAGGACTGTGCATCCATTGATCTTCACTAGACTTGCGATGACTTAGAAAGGAAGGTCGTTTAACTGTGGGGTAGATAAGAGTCGTCATTATAGTTAGGCTATACGACATAGCATACAGAACAGACATAAGTTCTATGCCTTGCATCTGGCCCCCAACTTCGTTGCTGCATACGATTGGCTGATAGGCTTTGGTGATGGTGTATACGGCGCTGCTTAAGGAAACGACCGAATTGACAGTCGGATCTTCGGCATTCATCTTCAAAAGTGCCTGCGGGGGTTACTTGTAAAGGCATCATGGTGATACTGATCTGCATTCGATCCCATAAGTACCTTATCTGAAGATCTGTTTAGGCAGGCCGTTTTTCTTTCGTAGTCTGGTGTAACCCATCAAATGCGATGCAGTTATTCATCAAGTTGATGTCAGAGATAAGGTTCTGCAGTAATATTGACTACTGTTATACTGTTTTGATCTGACCCCAAGAAACTCTCATCTTCCATAACCTCGCGCCTTACTGGAATCCCATTTCTACAAAGACGATTTTCCTAGTCATCACATCCTTCGCCGAGAACATGTCGTTCAAGGATAAGAACGGCTCTGATGAGAGTCTGTTGCATAATGAGGAGGGTAGCGAGGGAACCGACTGGACCCCATTGAAGCAGCGAGGAACTTGGAAAGGCCGCGCCTGGGTTGCTTTCAACGTTGTTCTCTTCTTAATATCTCTGTGTCTCTTCGTGGCTACCTACACGAGAATCAATACATTGTCAGAGATGGACCATATTCGCAAGACTTCATTTTATTGTAAGTCCTCCTCTCAGTAAACTCAATCCAAGTCAACGACTAAAAGTACAGCTCCTGTCCTGGACTCAATCAACTTCAAGCTGAGGCCCATTGAGACTGAGGGTGGCTTATTCGAAGCCAAACATCCTTCCAAGTGGCGCAACTCCATCAAGCCCGACCCAGCAGTCGATGCAGCATGGGAAGACCTCGAAGACATCCGTGTGTTTCCCATCAAAGAGACTGAGGTCCGAAGACTAGGCAAAGACCCAGAGCTTCTCGTCAAGTTTCCACCCCAGTATGGCCTCGGTGATAACGCCTACATGGCACAGATCGACATGTTCCATCAGATTCACTGCCTGAACCTCCTTCGACACCTAGCATGGGGCGAGTATCACCGGAACGGCACAGCCAAGAAACCACTCAGCGAACTGCATTGGATCCATGTCAGCCACTGCACCGATATACTTATGCAGAACCTTATGTGTAGTGGCAATTTGGACATTATCACATTCAACTGGGTTGAAACGCAGACAAACCCTTTCCCAGACTTTGATGTCAATCATCAGTGCAGGGATTTCGATGCGATATATGAGTGGCAGGATAAACACTCTGTGCCAAGAGATTGGGGACGAAACGTCACACGCCCATCAGGCGCAAAACAAATTCCGATTAGCGAAGAGTATTATCGGATCTTTGGAAATGAGACGAACGAAACGCAGAGTCATTCGAGTCATAGTAGTTAGTTAAGAAGATGCAAAAATAAGGAATGCTCTGCTCCCAGACTGAATGCTTTCTTGAGCAGCCGACAATGACTTTTACCTAAGCTCACGTTACCAAGCACATAATCCCTTCTGTCTTCAACTTGTGCAGAAATAGAGATGCACATGCATGCATGTTGCTTAGACAAATATGGTCACGCAGATCGTCTTGGATTGACAAGAGGCAGTATCGTGGCTCTAAACTTACAGTGGGTATTTGATGAAAAGGTTCGAAACATAAACAAGTTTGCACGCCTGCAACAATGCTGTTGGGATGACTAGTGAGAAATATAGGAGGGGAGATGGCGCCATTGTCAAGACAGGTGTATTGTTCATGAGAGGGCACAGACCTGAGCGATATATAAATGGTAAATACTAGCGATAATACAGCATTGCGCCCAATCCACAGAACAATCCCACACGAATCCACAGACAGATTCATATCTAGGATGAAGGAGGGTGGTCAAGCGTGGAGACAAAGCTCTTCTTGAAATCCCCAAACAGCAATCCATAGGTCACTTTACCAACCTCCGTCTGCGCAGTGATGTTGACATTTGCACAGGTGATAACCTCCTTCCCAAAGTCAGGCATAGTGGTACGACGAACTTCGATGGTAGTCTTATCCCCATCGCACCACTGGCGCGCCTCATACATCTTATCATCGCAAGGAGAGAAATCTGTTTGCTGCTCACACTCCGCACCGCACTGAGATGCATCCTGCACCCCGCGACAGACAACGCAAAAGTCACCTGGGTCGGGAACGGCGTTGTGGCCTTCGAGGGTGAACTTCCAGTAGATCTGATCGTGCGCGTCGCGTGTGGCAACGTAGTCGTTGCTGTACCAGTAGTTCTTGAGATCCTTGGGGTTGGTGACTTCCCAGGGCGCTGCAAGGGTGGTGTAGGCGAAGGCGGAGATGAGAATGGCTTTGACAAACATGGTTGCGAATGGACTGGTTGGTTGTTAGTATGATTTGTTCTTACATTAAATATGGATCCAGAATGAGAACTTCATATGTTACTTACATATTTGAAGACGGCTTTCTGAGATGGTGATTGTAGTTGCTTCGTATTTTGTTGGACTGCAGCTGAGAAGAAATGCAAACTTGGGTTCTCAGTTGTCTTTATTTATCTACCATCTACTATCTACCATCTACCGAACCTTCCGACTGTTGCATCACAAGATACTCCTTTAATACGAGCTTGTTGATCTTTGCAGGAGGTTAATTTCCCACCGCTACATCTAAAAAGTTAAACACTTCGGCAATTGCACAACGTGCCGACAGATCCGATCGCCTTGGTATCCATAATAGATTTTCCTCGGTTTGCTCTAAGCTGTGCACAGACGTGTAACAGAGTTACACTCAAACACGAACACTAGTGAGAGTTAAATATAGTATATCAAAACCTTAGAAGTGAAATGCCGGTATGCTACCCTGTACATAGAGTATAGACAAGATGATATTCATGATCGACGAGCATCTGCGAGCGTGCATCTCAGCTTATAATATTAACCCTAGGTGGCAGTCGAGCACAGCTGTAGTGTTAGTTGGATAACTGTCTTAGTTATAGCTTATTAATTAAATTATGGAACTCTTTAGGGGTATTAAATCTAGCCTTTATAAAATAAAAAGCGTTATCTAGTTAGCTTTCTATAGTATTAATA
>QRAA01000302.1:0-96755 GCA_003670145.1 Fusarium subtropicale | reverse complement strand
AATTATAACTACTATTATATACGCTGGCATAACTATATTCTTAGACCCTGGCCCTATTTAATAAGCAGACCGAGAGAGAATATTAACAATAACCTGCGCTTGCATCGTGATTTATACATATTCCGGTCAATGACAAATGTGGTATCACGACATATAATCATCCCTTGGGTTTCACAAAACACACATATTGACCATTCTGCACCAACACTATGACGTATCATAAAAATGAAGCCAAGGGCGATTACTGATCATGCACCCGTTGTTGCAATTGGCAGCTTCAGCCCTACCAGGCGATGCTTTTGCGGCGACAATTCACAGCTATAGCGACGGTGGTTGAGTAATCTATTGCTGGCGTTTTGATCTTTGTCATCTTGCGAATATGCGCCTGCCATCTGTTGCTAAAATGCTTGGCTCTATGGGATCCTTAAAATGCGTATCGCCAATACGAAATGTCGTCTCATAATGGTATACCTCGCTAAACACCGAGTGAAACCATGGCCGACCCCACGAGTACAAATATCCAGAAAAGGTTTGCTGTCGTTGAGAGAAATGTCAACATAAAGAAGCTGACGCCTTCAGACCCGAAGGGGTTGCTTGTACTCCATGTCGACGCGCCAAGATGAAATGTGTTGTTTCGAATCCAGCATCAACGACATGTGATCGCTGTGAAAGGTTAGGGAAACAATGTGTATACGAAATGCACAAACGGGGTCAATGGCGCAGAGACGTTACAGGCAAAAGGTATGCAAAGGCAGTTGAGAAGGATATCTCAATCGTTGACCGTGATTCCCCTTCGACAGGGAAGATCTGCATAACTCTACAGACAATAGTCTTCTAGAACCATTATCTACCGCGTATAATGATTGTCTGCCTGAAAATCAGCGACATGGCTTCCAGAATCAAGGTTCTGGTTCAAATTCGGCGCCTTCGGGATCTGACCAGTCACCGTTTACGCCAGGCACCTTGCGTGCTGCTCTTGATGCAGAAACATTTGGAACGGAAACTTCGAGCCAATTCGATCTGTTTATGGGGACCTTTGAACAGACAACAGACCTAACAAAGAGCCATGATCCTATCGAGATGGGGCTGATCAGTAGGCCGTCTGCTCAAATTCTCTTCGAGGGGTATGTACACTCACTACTGGCAGCCAGGAATTCTAGTCACTGATCAAACAGGTTCTTTGAACATTTCAATTCACTTGTTGGACTCCTGGATCCACAGCTGTACTCGTTTACGTACACCAGAAGCCGATCTAGCTTACTCTTCACCATGGTATTGGTTATCGCCTCCAGAATATTTCAGCCTCAATCCCACAAGACAATCAGAGATCACTCCGAAGCACTGCTGGGTAGAGCTCTTTTGCAATGCGATTCTGCAATAGAGAACATTTGGGCTATCATCTGCATGTACCACTGGAAAGATAAAAACGACAAGAGAGGAGCAATATTGATTGGCTTCGCCTCACAAATGGCTGCCTATGCGGAATGGAACATGATACACCATAATACTCCAAGCGGGGGACAGACTCTTGACTCATCTGAGCTTCAGTCGCGACAGGAAAGAGACAGAATGAGAGTTTTAGCTATCCTTCGTAATACTGAGAGGATGTAAGTACAGCAAACTGTTCAGATTTGACATATGATTCTTTGTAGGCTTACTCAGACTTAGGTCGAATTACTTCAACCGACGCCGTCGACTTGCATCACTCGTTGATCAGAAGCAAGTATCGCGGACTTGGATATACTTGACACCATTCAGTTATCGGTTAGGCGATTGCACATCTGTCAAAAGCCACGAGTTGGCAGATATTACTCGCGATGTGTACGAATGCATGGCGAAATTCGGAGAACGCCATGACTCCTGCCGAACAACCGTTGCCGACTTTGAGAGCATTCAAAATGTCATGAATTCATTCCACAGCAAGATTGATGAATGGAGAGACCAATGGTGTACCATGTATTCGAACTGTGAGCTAGAAACATGTTGATTGTCACTCTGCTAAGAAGTTGAGCTGATAGCTGAATAGTTCCCTACCTGGAGCCTTTGCAACGACCCATCGCCCTTCTTCACCGCGACTACATGTGTCTCTACTTTAACACTATCCATCTACACATGCTATTGGAATCCGATGATAGACCCTTACTCGGCGATCAAATAACTCATACTGCTTGCCTTTGCTTCTCTAGCGCTTTCGGAATATTGCAACATGCAGTTCAGTTCGGCGAGATGAACGTTATCTACTATCTTTGGGATAACGCGCATGGGATGATTGCATATGCGGCAATGCTGGTTCCCAAATTGCTGGAGCAAGACATCGATGAACCAACCATGTTGAAGCACGAAGCGGTCTCGATACTTGATCAAGTCAACACGACGTACCTCATCGCCAGCCGATCAATGGGTAGCCTGGAATTCCACACGCCAGATGGCGAAGAAGGAAATGAAAGCCGTTTATCGACCCAAGCACGACTTCTGTCAGCGATCCTTGGAATACTCAATGGTTCCACGCCATACATCGAAGAGAGTCCTGAAGCCAGAGGACTTTCTAACTCATCTTTCAACCCTGATCTTCCATGGCTAGAAGAAGGCCCAACTCCATTTAATTTCTTTTCAGAAGACAGGACGAATCATTTGGAGTCTCCGAATATTGGCTTTAATGACCACACATTCACACGGTCCGATTATTTCAATTCGCGTATGTCGCAGGGATACGAGGGGCTACATTTGCTGGAGGACAAGGATTTTCTCGAATCAATGTATCTTAATGCCGGATTACAGCCATTACACAAGTCAGGGATCCTTTCGAGGGACTTTTGAAATAACAGGTAGTCTGGCAAGTTGTTAATATCTTCGAAGGAGTACTGTCCACGAATGCTGAACCTGAGAATATGATGGGAAAATAATTCATAAAACGTTAGAGACATAAATATCAGCCTGCACATGAATGATTAATGAATTTAATGTTGCTTTACATCTTCAAGGAGTATATCTTACAGGGCGATTGCCGTTATAGTATGGATTTAATAGTACCAGGACCAATAGTCCAATCAGTGAGGCTATATGGCCATGTAACTAAACAACATGTGAACAAAGCCCTAAAGGATACAATTTCATGGTAGTTCCTAATTGACTAAACATAAGAGCAAAAAGCAATGTCATGATCCTCATTAACTAGCCAAGTCCTGATCTCAATTTTCTAACATACAAATCACACCCCAGCAACAGCCTGTAGAGCCGCCTTGACTACTTCATCGAAATCCTTCTTGGGCAATCCCAAAATTTCGTTCATGATTTCTCCTTCCTTCTCCAGATGGCTACCGAACTTGCCAGTAACGAATCCGGTCTCGATCAGTGCGTAAATGGCATATGGATCTCCCGCTGCTACTGCAGCCTGCTTCTCCTTGATGAGTTGGCTGCTTTCAACCTTTTCGACCGTGAACTTGTCGCCACTAATACGCTCGATGGCCTCAAGAAGCATGTTTTGAGTGATGGCAAAGTCGCTTAGCCACACGACCCTGTTCTTGGTCTCTTCCCACTTCTTGCTCAAAGCGTTCACCATTGCTAACGCGGTGTTGTCCTCCGTCGTGGTGCTGAACCAGCCGTTACCATCGTCCCAGAAGACGAACTTCTTCTCTTTGATGTGCATTCCGAGGAAGTCATGCAGAGCGCTCCATTTGAGCCACATTCCGCAGCCAATGGCCATCCATTCCAAACCGGTGGACTCTTTAGATCGGAGATAGTCTTGGACTTCGCCCTTCTCGCGAAAGACTGAATTGAGGGCTCTGGCGTCGGGGTTGTTGTTATTGAGACCGTACTCCGAAGCGACATAGCGCCTGACTTTGGCGTCAACTGCAGCGTCGACGAAACGTAGTTGGTCGCTGACGGCCAAAGAAGTCATGCAGTTGACGATAGCATCTTGACCAGAGAATGCGGAGACTAGGGCATCAGAAGGGTATGAATCGTCGATGGTGATAATTTTGACGCTGGTTGGGAGCTTGCCCTTGGATGATGAACGTTGCAAAACACTGACGTTGAATGAGGGCTCCTTGGTCAGAGCACCCAACATGATAGAGCCGATAGAGCCTGTAGCTCCAACGATGAGAATGTTCTTGAACGGTGACGACATTTTTGACGAATGGTGGAATATGATGCGAGTGTGTTGTGATGCTTGGTCAAATGGGGATAAAGATGGCCGTCTGCCTCAATTATATGTACGGATATCCTGCTGTTCTGTGTACCAGCTTGTCGTTTCTGCGATGCAGCATGCATTGAGCTTACTGAGCACTTCCAGTGGTGTGCTTACACAAATGCTGTTATACCCCAATGTTACCTCCACTAACTGGCATGCAACTGCAGCGGACGCTGTTCCAATTGGTCCGGGATTCATTACTGAACATTAAAGACGGGGTGATTAGTATTGGCGCCGTCACTAGACCAGGAAAGGACAGACCAGTCTGCAAGGTAAAAAGGCCCTTGGACAACTGCAACATCGTACTCTGTAATTTTCCCGGTCATCAACAATTACTAACATCGACCGGAAGGCAAAAATAATGCAAATATGGAAGTGGTTGATGGTTAGAAATGTAGCCAGTACCAATGTAAATGTGTATCATTTGACAGCTATAAAGCTTTTGACCCATGACACTTGAGAATTTGAACATCCCTCCGTTGATATTCAACCTCTTCACACACAATTGTCATCTACCTCTACACATTAAAACCTCCTTTTGAAACTACTGTCACTAGATCATCATGCCTCAACAACTTATTGGATCCGAGTATACTGTCTATCGCTCCGGTGATGGTAATGGAGGATTCACCCCAACCATTGTCAAGGTGCCTACCCTGGGCCCCCATGACATCCTTGTGCGCATCACACATAGCGGTGTATGCCATACAGACATCACGTTTTGTCAAATGGGTGCTCCCATAGCCCTTGGCCACGAAGGTGTCGGTATCGTTGAATCCGTGGGATCTCTCGTGACACAGTTCAACATCGGGGACCGCGCTGGCGGTGGTTTCCATCGAGACGCATGCGGCCATTGTAAGTATTGTCTTTCCGGCAAAGATATATACTGCTACAATCGTGTCATCTTCGGTGAAGGCGATTTCGATAACGGTACCTTTGGCAAGTACTACATCGGAAAGGAGACATTTCTGCACAAGATCCCTGAAGGTCTTGCCAGTGAACATGCCGCGCCTCTTCAGTGCGCCGGTGCGACTGTTTACGCTGCTCTCAAGGCCACTGTCACCCCAGAGAAAAGGGTAGGTATTCTGGGAATTGGTGGACTGGGTCATCTTGCGATTCAGTATGCGAACAAGATGGGCGCGGATGTTGTTATATACAGCACCAGTACCAGCAAGGAGACGGAGGCACGCCAACTTGGTGCAAAGGAGTTCCATCTCCTGGAGAACATGTTTGATGATATCAAGGCACCCATCGATGTTCTTGTAGTCTGTGGGACTAAATACCCGGACTGGGACCGGTCAGTATTTCTTCAGTACCGCCACGAGGATTCACTTACTGATGTGTTATAGTGTCATGGCAAAGGAATTCCTGGCTCGGGACGGAGTCATTGTCCCTCTTGCTGCTCCCGTGCATGGACCTCTCAGCCTGCCGTGTGTACCTACATCCCAAAGATACCTCAAAGCTAACACCATTTTAGTGCTGGAGCCATGTTCTTCCAGGGATATCACGTCTTTTCGAGTCTGGTCGGTTCCCGCAATGTCCACGACGAGATGTTGGAGTTTTCAACCCGACATGGCATCAAGCCTATGGTCCAAATCTTCAAGCATGAGGGTGCTGAGACGATCAGGGAAGTATTTGAGCTCGTCAAAATGAATAAGATGAGGTACAGAGCTGTTTTGGAAATGTGAGATTGATGGACAATATATTAGGACTGGCACGGGATAGTTTTAGCCTATTTGTTATCAACCTAACGCGAAAAATGGAAAAATGCTGAAAATACCCACGATCTGATGCTGAACAATTCCATTGCCCTGTGATAACAAGATGAGTTGCCCTCGATGGCATTGCACAATCCCCTCACCTAGTCAATGCTACGGGACGCGAAAGTGAGGGTCCATGACCAGGGTGCAACGGGTATCTTGATGGGCTGAGCTGGGTCGACGTCGGGCTCCACTGTTGTACAATTGATGCATCTTGTGAGATGCAGCATAACCTCAGAAACGGTGCGTTGCTCCAAGGTCGAGATTGTTCCATGCTAACCGCAAGGAGGACAACCTCCTATCTAAGTTGCGATAGGCGACTGACGAGTGATGTTTGATTCCAAGTAATGGGTTGGGAATGCTGTACACCCGGTTGCAAACCTCTCTTTCGTCAACGATGGTTCGTTGAGACAGGCGTCGGTCTCTAGATACGAGACGCCGGGCTGCGCCATGGCGCCACCTCTGCAGCGACCAACGCCCAAAATCTGACATAAGATGAGTTGAGGTCCCCTGCCGGCGGCAACACATGTGGTTATTTCCATATGAAGTCCTCGCCTCAATCTACACAATAGCCTAAACCTCACGATAAGATCCACTGTCTGGGATGCTCAACAAGGCCGACTTATTAATAGGCTGGAAAATGGCACTTAAGTTAGATATGGATTTATTGGGCATGGGAATATGTCCAATTCTGCATCTTTCAGGCGTTGGCCATTGTCTAGGCGAGCACTAGTGGTGTACGCCGGTGTCTTGGTGGAGAAACACGGCGTCTTGAACTAAGACGCAGTGCTATGTCATCCCTTAGTCAAAATGTTCAGCCACAGCTATTGGTTCAATGTTGAGCTGAACTGTTGTTGGTAGTGAATCTAATAGGCTTTGCGGGCTGCAATTCCAGTATCTCGCTTGTCGAGGCTTTGGGACTATGACAGATATATTGGGTCTTCTTGGCTACCGCTTCAGACTCCTCCCGAGGCTCTTCAATCGTCATTCTTGGATTACTCAACAAGCACATTAGTATCTCTATTCTTCAATTCCCCACATAATCCTTTGGTAGGACATATTACACAACATGATTCCGTTATACATCCCTGGGTCAAGCTCAGGAGAATCTAGTCGTGTCGAGGATGGAGGAGACGTCGCTCCTGTACCCAAAAGAGGAAGACGTCCGGTGGAAACACCAGCAGTGGGGTCTGTCAGTAACGTAAGTCATATCTCTATGAGACCCTTGCACGTCTGGCCTTCTCCCATTGAACCCTTCGGAAACTCTTCTCATTCCCGGCTGACCAAGTAGCGTCGGCGCATGCAAAACCGAATGGCTCAGCGTGCATATCGGCAACGGAAGGAATCAGCTATCGACGTCCTCAAGAAAAAAGTCGAAGAGTTGGAGAAGGTGAAAGAAGATATAGGGAATGAGTTTCTCAGCTTTACGTCAGTCATTCTTGAAAAGGAGGGTGTTGGAGACTGCCCTGATATCGTTGAGCACATCAAAAAGTCTACCATCAATATTCTCACCAGCACTCGAGAGGTAGATGAGACCAGCGAAACAGGGGACCATGATATGGACCCGGTTCCGACAACAAGTGAAGTATCAGCAGAACCTTCAACAGGTTATACCTTGACTGCCGATCAAGTGAATTCCCTAGGCTTCCCAATGGTCGACTACGTACCGGAACTTGAATTCGACAACATGTTTGACCAAAACATCGATACACAGCCGACTGCACAGTACTATGACTACAACCTCTCAACTCCATCTACGTATGACAAAAGCTCTTACTTCCAGCATTCAATCAACCAGACGCCAACTTACAGCATCCCCCCAATTCCTGGAGCCAGCTATGACACATCACTGTGCTGTCCTCGATCATATAGTTCACAGGAAGCAACGTTCGGAAGACGTTACCACAGAGCCACTCAGGAAGCCGCCTTTCTTTTGGCTTCTATGAAGCACTCGCCGCCCACATGGTACCAAAAGGTATTCGGTTTTTGCTTGCACTTCGAGACAAGGGATGAGATCACTCAGCGAATAGGTGATTGTTTGCGGAAGTCTCGTGAGGCGACGCTCAACAACTGGAAATTCCCTTTCACCAACGTTGGCGGAGCAGGACTCTTCTATCCTAATCAAGGCTACGACAGCAGCGAGTTACCTATTGGAAACCGGTCACTACCAAATGAGGCGTACAGGCCACCGGAAATGTCAGGATTCTCCATGGGTCCATTTGGGCCGACTATCGAACAAATTCGAGACCTTCGTCTTAGTCCACATTTGCGCATCATCGATCCCAATTACGACGGGGATTTCTTTGATGCAGACGAAATCGAAATTTCCTTGCGAGGTTATGGTGTCACTATACCTGCTAGTAGAGATTATGTGACAGCTTACATCGACATGGCCATGTTTGAACGGGCAGAAGCCCGAGAGGCGAGCGGGTCGGAATCTGAGGATCCAGCCACGCCGCCTGATGTTTCAACAGATACTGGAGACCATTTTGAAGATGCTTCAATTTCATGCGATACTGAGGCTGCACCTTCGCACTGCCCTGTTGGTTTAGCTGGTATGGCCATTGGAGAGATGCCTCCGTATCCGAAATCGCAGCCGCAGGAGCAATGGAAGACACCCATTAAGAGGGAAACAAGAGTGAAAGTTGATGTGGAAAGATTGATCATGTGTAAGCTCAAGCCCCGTTTTTAGTGTTGAACTCAACTAAAAGCTTTGATAGGTTTGACCAATTTCACCGTTTGTTTAGGACGGACTCCTGCTGTCCGTCCGAAGGATATAAGGATTGCATTGAAAATGTCTCTCATTGATGAAGATTGAGTTAGTAGATGTGTGCTAGTAAGGACATGGTACAAATTGAAACAAGCATTCATTATTCATATCTAAAGGAATAAATAAATTATAAATGGAGTTTGGCAACTTTGGTGGCAAGCTTCGAGGTCAGAGGCATAATTAAGCGTCAGCTCCAGCGTCTGAAAACTTTAATAAACTCATTTACATCCATAGTGGCAACTAATCATCTTCCTATACATGAGTTGGCGAGTCATCCAAGATGGATGCTCCTAACAGTACGGTGTCGGTAGTTCAACAATAATTTTCCTATACATATCTGACTAAATCCACAGGTGGCCTAGCATCCATCTTCTAGCCTTCCAAGAACAGCTCAACGTGTTTCACAAAGGTTGTAGCATACTGGAAAAGGAACCCATGTCCACTGTTAGGGTACAGAATAAGCTGGCCTTTCGGAACCTTCTGGTAGACAAGGTAACTGTTTGATGTGGGGATCATGTAGTCGTTCTACATGTATCATGTTAGTAAATGGATGTCAGAGTTCTCATGAACAGCACTTACGTTTCCGTTTGCGACCAGAACAGGAATCTTGATCTCCGATAGTCGATCATAGGCACCATCTTCTCCGCCGCTTGTTTCGGCCGCCATGGTGAAGTCATGGCCCTGGGTCGCCTGGCCCTTGATACCTTTGCCCTGATCTTTGTATCCGCTGCTCAACCACTGAGAAACCTCTTCGCCACATGAAGATTCTTTCCTCTCGTGGATTCGACCCCACCAGGCCTCTGCAGCAGCGTCACCTTGCTCATTCTTGTGAAAGAACAAAGTCTTGAAGACGTCAATGTTGACATCTTTCACACCAGCAACAGCACCAACATCATCATTTGTTGACTGAGCTAGATCTTTACCGTAGCTAGTGCCGGTACCCGCAAGGATCAGCTTGCGAATCTTGACATTGGTGGCATCAGCGTTAAGTGCGACCATCTGAGCGACGTAGCCACCGATACTGAAGCCAAGAAGATCAACCTCGGTTTCCTTGATAAGTTCGATGAACTGCGAGATGTCGGCTGCGGACTGACGAATAGAGTTGGCCACTTCGCCGGTGCTTAGTCCAACACCGAGATAATCAACGGTGATGACACGACGGTTAACGGCCAAGTTGTTAATGACAAGAGGATCCCACTTGTCCATTGTGCCACGGAAGTGGGTCAAGACAACAAGTGGTGTACCAAAGGCAGCACCAATCTGGCGATAGGCGAACTTGGCGCCACTGGGTGACTGGACATACTGAGTTCTGGCTGTTTGCTGGGTCGACATGATTAAAAGAATTGATATGTATCTTGATTGCAGTTGAAGTTATCGAATTTTGGATGATTCTGAGGACTAATTATGGGTATAGTGGTTCTATATATCTGAAGGTATACTGTGAGTTGTGCTATAAGCTGGATGCTATTGTGACTCTATGAATGTGCATCCATCGGAGTGCTTAGTGAGTGGGGGCTGCCGGCTGCACAAGTAATCTGCCCGATTGTAAGCTTACACATTTATCGATTAGTGTCTCCTCCGGATGGAACCTTGTACCTCCATTTGTGTTTTCACGCTAACTTCACAGCCAGTCTTGTTTGTTAACGACAGTGCTTTGCAGTGCACATTCGGAGGCAGATTAGTGACCATATCGATTTCCCTTTTCGGCTGCATGATGCAACAAATTATCCAACATAGGCTTCCCTACATCGACGGGTCAACAGAGTAAGCAACCTCCAGTATCAATCAGCCGGCAACAGCCAGAATAAGAAGATTATATGGCTACACGGCTAGATCTTGAATAGTATAAATGACACATGGGATTGCCATTAACTGAAGACTCCAAGAAATCATCAACATCCAAACATCTATCACTGCAGCTCTAATCTCAACCATGGCACCATCTCTGGAACACGTTTTTACGATGCGGATGTACACAAACACCGCAAAGGCTCTTGTGATTCCGGAAGCCAAAGGCAAGAACCATCGCATCATTGCTTTCCTGACGCACGGCAACATCAAAGGCAGTGGCTTTGAGGCAGAACTTCAACCTGGAGGTGCTGACTGGATCTTGGTATGTGGACTATAGAGTCGCGGCGATTGTCTTATGCTAACAAAACTATCAGAGAGACCCAGAGACAAACACAGGACATCTTGATGTCCGAGTGCAGTTTCGCAATAGCGAAGGACATGGCTTCTACATCTATTTCCAAGGTGTACTGCAAATCGACGACAAGTGGATGGAGGTTTTCACTGGAGGCCCAAAGGCTCGAACACTTGAGTTTGGTGAGAATTACTGGCTAAGTGCGCCTGTTTTGGAAACTAGCCACCCTGACTTTAAATGGGTTGAGCGGTCTGAGTTTGTGGGTGAACTTCGATGGTTCATTGATGAGGATGGGTCAGTTGCAGTGGAGAATGCTATTTACAAGGTTATTCCTAGCAGTGGGTAGTGATCTTAAATGTGCAAGGGATGGTACCTTGTCTACTCAGTTATGAACATCTATCATTCTCGTCTAATATATTTGTTCTCTTATACCATCGTCACTTCGCAAGGAACATGTTATCCGCGATAAGATAAGAATATAGTGTCTGATTGGCTTACGAGAGACTGAGTCAGCCGGATAGGTAAGATGAGGAGACGGGTGTCTCAGTTTGGTGATGACAGATTGATTCTCCTTTTCACATCGATCATTTCCACCTTTAAACCCGTCTCAATACATGTTACAAATACAATGGCTGAGAACGAAAGACTAGGCGACACCCTGACCAACAAGTCCGCGCGCGTGCGGCAGTTTCATACCCGCAGTAAAACGGGCTGTGCAAGTTGCCGATCCCGTCGGAAGCGATGTGACGAACAAAAACCACAATGGTAGATATTACCCACTTGCACCTATTTCCTCCCTATTTTATCTTGATGGGATGTCTTTACTAAATCCTGGCATTGTGCAGTAACAACTGCATCAACTTGGGGCGGATATGTTCCTACAGCCCCATCAAGATTCCACTTCGAGAACGCAGGGCCCAACAGAAAGAAGTACAACCCTGGGAGCAGACACCCTGGCATATCGAGCAACCATCACAGCAGCTATCAGTCAAACGAACCCCAATACCCACCCCGCTGCGTTTCATGAACCAGGATAGAGAATACAATAGGCTGGCCTGCGAAATGCCCTTGAAATCACACGAACTTTTCCAATATTGTAAGCTAATATCTTTCCAATAATTATTTCATGCTGGTGCTGACGTTGACAAGTATTCAAGTGTCAACAGGGACTCAAAAGTAGTCAAAAGACACCTGCCGCAAATTGGTATGTTCCCACGTTTTTGTCGTATGTGTTTGGCTGCTAACCCATGCAGCTTGGTGCGTCTAACAGATGATTCTTGCGCATTGCGAAGCACCATACTATTGGCTGGGATGCATTTTTGTTTCCAGAATGGCAACTTGGCGTCTTTCGAATCGACATTCCTATACCACAAGGTTGAAGTAATGCGGTATATCAACAAATGGATTGCATCCAGTAACCATAAACACGACACCGCCATCCTTAGGCAGATGGCAACTCTAGCATTTACAGAGGTACGTGTCTTTCTACTCTCTTCCTCGTATTCATGTTTCATAAACTCATAATTACCAAGGTCTGTACGGGTGAGGTCCTGGGAGCCGAGGCTCATGTAAGCGGCCTGTTAGCAATTATTGAAAATGCAGCAGCCAAAGACAAGAAAGACAAACTCCATTTCTCAACTTACCGGTCACCGGATCTAGAACTAGCGAATCGCTACTTCGTTATGGCATATACTTACATCTGTGGTCTCAAAAGCCTTCTCAGTGGCGTTTGTCGTATCGGGGGGTTCGATGATGCTCGCATCGAAGACTTTTCAGCCAAGGAACTTGTCGAGATGTCCTATATATGGCATAAAGGCGAGGCATCACAGTCTTGGGCTTTGAAGCTCCAGGCACTTCGTTTATTACCTTTCTTTTTAACCCCCCTGCCTGAAGGTGCGACATTGAAATATGCCGATGGGCACGAAATAGTCCTATCCCTCCGGGAATTCACGTCAGCAACGGGACTCGACCCGTCATCTACGAGTGTGTGCACTGATCCTCCTGAGAAAATATTCGACAATTTTTGGAGACGAGGTCCGGCCTCTAGATTACTGGGGGAGTGTGTACTAGCTCATGTCGAAACTATATCTGTCAAGAAAGAAAGGTCTCAAGGGTTTGTGCGGGACGGCACTGCTTTCGAGAGTCCGTGGTGTGCTCTTGTCACTGCGGCTATACTATACACGCAGACTATCCTTGGTGCGCTGGAGCCAATCGACAAACGTATGCACAAGTACACCATTACCTTGTTCCACCACGACATGTTTTCTTATCTCAACGAAAGTCGGGTGTCAACTGACTCTGGGTTTCTTCTTTGGCTGCTGCTGCTCGGTTTGATCGGTTGTAGTACATATCCGAAGGGTAATAAAGATCAAACGCCCCATCCCAGTTTCCTGTTCTTTCAGTTGGCTGTCAAGCGACAAGCCATAGAAATGGGCATCTTGTCTTGGTCAGAAGCCAATGCTGCTCTGGCTAAGGTGGTATGGCCCAGTACAAACGACGGATGTGAGTTTGTTGAGGATCTCTGGAATGAGGCTGTTTCTTTGGGATCCGACATATAGTACAAAACGGGAGTTGGTCATCAAGCACTTGTATCTAAACAACGGAGAAGGAAAAACGAACAGAACTGCGATTCGAATATCCAAGAGAAAGTTTCCGACATGGACAATAGACTTCTTATTGGGTAGCAGAAGCATTGGCCTCGTAAGTTCGGGTAGATAGATAAACAGCCTCAAGATCATAGTCTAATTAAACTGTTCTCATAATCTTATCTCTTCTGCTCCCAGTGGTGACTGGTTCTGATACCGTATCTCCGTATCTAAGGCCTGTGGTTTCATTTCAGAATACGTACCTCTTGATTTGACTACAGCTAGTCTGTATATGGTATGGTGCTTATTAAAATGACGCCGATTGGTAATCTCATCTCGCTGAAAATTGCCTGTTACCGAATGGTACCCACAGACCTGAGTTCGTGCTGACGTTCCTCGACCAGGAGGATCTGGATAAGCTTACTCTGCTTTCCCTTCGGAACTAAACTGTCAACTTTTTGCGAACACGTCTCAATCTGATTGTCGTCGTTGTTTTCAAAATGCCGTCTTTGGGATGTGGAACGTGTCGAGGTATGCAGCCCTAAACTCCCTGGCGCACTATTGATTGGCTCTGTTGACGACACTGCCAGCTCGCAAAGTTCGCTGCGATCAGACCTCACCGAAATGCCATCGGTGCATCAAGGCGGGCCGAGATTGCGAGGGCTACGGCTTGCGGCTATCTTGGCCTCGTCACAATGACAAGCGCCGTGCCATGGTTGGTCCTCATTTTAAACAAACACGATTCAGACGCATACCATTGGATCATCGACTAGTAAATACTTCTTCGAGAGACATAGAGTTACATCATATGATCTCAACGTTGGCTCAAAGATACGGCGTGGAAGTTGAGGCGGTAGTCGATACACCTATCAAGCTTGTCGAGGATACGGTCCTAGCCAGAAAGCCTACACCTCTTATGCCACTCAACTCTCCTGCAACAGGGGTCTTTGCGGAATTGAGCCCTACCAATAAGAGCTTGTTCCAGTACTGTGAGATCCCTCGTCAAGGATGCTATCAATTTATTGTAGCTCACAAACACAGTTGTAGAGAGGGCCTCGTATTCCATAAGCACTTTCGGGAAAGATGCGCAAAGAGTCCCCAAAGTTCTCGTCCGCATGGCTCTTTCTGGCAATAATCTCTCCTCTACGGCCGTACTAAAGGCTTCTCTTGCCCTAGCTTCGTTCCATCGCGACAAAGGGGTGTATGCAACGGCGCGATCCAGGGTTGCTGCACTGCGAGCCTTGGCCAATTCGCTACAAGGTTTTATTGGCGTGTGCGACTCTGCTTGTCATATCGCAGCTGGGATTATATTGTCCACTCTGGAGGTAGGGAAAAGTGTTAGTTCATTTGTCTTGGCGGCACTGACACCTCCATAGATACAACAAAGTTCGACAACGTCAAGTCACTGGTTGTGGTATGCCTGTGGTGCTACCAAACTGATCAAAACATCTGGTCTTGATGAGATCACAACAGATAGAGATATGGCATCACTTGTAGGATGGGTTCATTACTTCAACACCATGGCTAAGTTCAGTCTCCGTCATTGGAAACCCAACTTTGTTCTTGACTATTCTAGCTTGGTTGATGCCGGGTTCAACACATTCCATCCAGCTGTTTGTTCAAACGGACAGGTATTCACACCCTTTTGCTTTAGAACTATGAAACAGTCTATCTAACATTACTTCAATCAGCCAGCGAACTTGACAGGATTTCCACACGAGATACTGTATCTGCTTACAGAAGTGTTTGAATCTGTCACAACGGCATCTGATCCACGGTACAACACAGCAGAGTATGTCAATCGGCTTCAGACACTTGACCGTGAGCTACAAAACATCGCGGTTCACGCCACAACTACTCTTGATTTGGATGACGATCAACCCGAGTTTAACATGGCAGTTGAGTTATATCGTCTATCAACTTTGATATACCTTAGGCGTGCTTCCGCGGGGATACTTGACCTGGACAAGAATTTCATTGACTGGGTCGATCAAGCCTTTGCATTACTTGCTCATCTACCAACTTGCCAATGGACGTTTCCGTTATTCATATTCGGTTGTGAGGCTCGTGATGATGGAAGACGATTGATTCTGCTTGATCTTATACAAAGGACAACCAACGATGGGCGGTACAGGAGTTTAGCGCCCATCAAGAGACTGATTGAGGTCATGTGGGTGCAGCAGGACCTGTTGGATAATGACTTGGATTATGTTTGCAAGCTTGGTGTTATTCTTAGCTCCAGTCAAAAGTCTGTTCCAGCATTTCTATAGTAAATGCAATTATGTCTAAAGCTACACTCACTTTTGTCTGAATTTGTCTTGCATGGCGAACAACACCTTGATCTCTACCA
Source organism: Fusarium subtropicale (assembly GCA_003670145.1). Classification (NCBI taxonomy): domain Eukaryota; kingdom Fungi; phylum Ascomycota; class Sordariomycetes; order Hypocreales; family Nectriaceae; genus Fusarium; species Fusarium subtropicale. The sequence continues at coordinate 80,958 of QRAA01000302.1, read as the reverse complement.
AATGGAGGGACATATGATTGGACAGGGCGTATATACCTCTCACAAATCATCTATCTAGTCTAAGCCCTCGTAGTGAATCTCCCTGTCGTCATATCGCAGAAACTTGCAGCAGTTAATTAATAATAACGCCGAAACTGATAATGTCCAGTTTATTGTGTTGCATGGATGATCGCCATGATTGGGTTTCCGCTACGTAGGGAGCTAGAATTGCAGCATGTTACACCAGAGCAAAAGTAAGCAGGTCTGTCTGGCAAGTTTTTGCGAGAGACTCCACAGCTCTTCAAACCTCCAATAATAGTCTTTCGTGGTCAACAACAAGCAGCTTCAACATTACCAAGCAACTTTCGAACCAAATAATATATAAGAAGATGGAAATGCATCAATTCAATATTTCATTCACATTCAACAGCTTCTTTTACTTCACAGGCCTTTATCGATACACAACACTATACTAACATCTCCCATCTTTCTACTCATCCTCTCAAGATGCCTTCCTACCTGATTACCGGAACCTCCCGAGGACTCGGGGTAGGTGATCTGTCTATGGACATGTATGACCATTCCACTGACAATATCAAAGTTTGAATTCGTTCGCCAGCTGTCCGCTGACCCCAAAAACACCGTCATTGGATTTGCTCGCAATAAGCAAGCGACGGAGGAAAAGATTGAGCGAGAGCTGCCTGGCCGATCCAATATCCATACATTTCAAGGAGAAATTGAGAAGTATGAGTCTGTCAAGGTAGGACTACATCCCAATCGACCCTAAGACGCTCCTCTAACAACCCTCACCAGAATCTGATTGATGAGACGTCCAAGATCACAGGCGGCAGTCTGGATTATATCATCGCCAATGCTGCTGTGCAGTCTGAATGGTCTGGTTACAATCCAATTGGAGCGTTGTAAGTTACACTAACCTTTGATATATACGCTCCGTGATTAACAAACCAGGGGCTCGGATCCAAAGAAACTGGAGGAAGAGCTGCTCCAGAATTTCATGATCAACACAGTTGGAAATGTTCACCTTTTCAATCTCGCCATGCCACTGATTCGTAAGGGTCAAGCCAAAAAGATCATTGCAATCTCATCTGGCCATGCAGATCCCGATTTCATCACCAACTACTCGATTGTTGATGCTGCACCTTACTCCATGAGCAAGGGCGCCTTGAACATTGCAATTGCCAAGTTCGACGCTCAGTACAGGAAGGAGGGAATTTTGTTCATGGCGATTTCGCCAGGAGTTGTTGCCACTAAGGACATGTCAAATGGTAAGTCTTTTATCTTTTTTTCTTACTCATCATTCTAACCCCCTCATAGTCACAGAAGAGCAGTTGAAGGGCTTCGCCGACATGATGGCAGCATTCCAGGTCTACGCACCAAATTTCACTGGACCAATCACTCCTAAAGAGTCTGCCGAGCGTGTACTCTCTGTTGTGTACAAGGCTAGTATCGAGTCTGGTAGCGGCGGCCAGTTTGTCTCGCACTTCGGTACTAAGCAGTGGCTCTAAGAGATGGATCATGGTAAAAGAATCGGGGCATGGGTCGGCAACATATTCAAGGGTGATGGGTGTTGGTACCGTTACTTGAATTCAAGTCGTTATCACAGGCACTTGTCAACCCTGCTTACTACTTCACTTAACTAAAGGTCATGAATCAGAATTTTGCATTGCGTATGTAATGAGTGTGTGTCATATATGAGCTAAAGGTAGAAATGAAACTTTCTTGGTTTTCTCAACCAAGGCCTTAACAGCCAACTGAGGAACATATTGCAGTTCCAATAGCCCCCAGCTCCTAACCTCTTTGCATCAGGTTTCTCTTCCTCCTTAGGGTAAAATCCGTCGTGGAAATCCAAAACCCGAACCATGGCATGCAGGATTCTAGTTGCCAGGGCTGCTGCCGACGGGGCCATCGATAGTGAAGCTCACAGGCCTGACTTGAGTGCAGATTTCGTCAGCTGGGCCGCTGCCCTGGCTGTTGTCACACTTGGTGCGAACATCGGCACCACCTCGAAGGTCGGCCTTGCTGTCTCCAACGTCATGGTAGACCATGACACGGAACTGGGCACCCTTTTCGCCTTCCCAAAGGGTGAAGGAATAGTTGGACTTGCCACAGGGTAGGATATCGTCGGGGACAGGGAAAGCAACGTTCTTGGCTGAACACTTGAGGTTGTGGGCATCATCTCCGTTCAGAACGAAAGATACACTTTCGATGGTGGTACCGACGGGGCTTCCAACGCTGTGGACAGAAAGCTTGGAAACGGTGACCTTTTCCTTGGCCGCGAGAGCGCTGGCAGCAAGGGTGAGAGCGGTGCAGACTGAGAAACGCATATTGCTTGATGTTTGAAAGAGGTAGAGGTAGAGTTATGTGATTGTAGTGTGGCTGTGAGGTTGTTGATGTTCAGAACGAAGATAGCGAGACTTTCTGTTCTTTATATACTCGACTGTTTGACCAATATGGCATGAGGTCACGATCCTTCAGTACTTCGAGAACAAAAAGATGAAGCCATATTGCAGTATTTGCAACCAATGATGTTGGATTCTCGTTATTGGCCCGCCTTTCTTCCAATACCGCAGCCTGAAACGTGGCTTTTCTTTTTGGCCAATAATTAAGGATTGCCTTCACGATGGAAAGACTTACGGCATTAGGCAATCGCCGGCTATAACGCGCAAAAGGAGCAGGCCGCCTAGTTATAAGTTATAGTGCAGTAAATATAATACCTTTAGGGCTATAGGCTATAAATATAACCTAGCTTAATTATAACTACTTTTATATACCTTAGTATAATAACTTTCTTACGGCTCCCAGGATTAATATCCTTTACCAGACTCGGTGAATAGTTCGACCATATATACAGTAGTCAATAGGACATAACCTAGTTCATGAGCCTAGTAAAATGTAACTCTGTCCTTTCCAATCGACTACTACACGATCTTGCATTTCTTACTTTAGCTCAAACTATAATATACGAAAACTAATACGCGGTAGTATTTTCGCTCCTGATTCCAACACCATGGAGCGGTAAATCATGACATTGAGGACACTTCTCAGTCAAAGGATGCGGCGCAGCAATGGCTTAGCGATCTGACGTACTCTAAAAGTCTTACGCGGACGGCCCAGTTGTCAGAAATGACAGTCAGCAATCGAATGTTCCTTTGACCAAGAGGCATATTCCAAACTGCAGTTGCTAGCAAAATGCAAAGCCTTTCGTGGTTTTATATGACACAGGAGAGTTCCATTGTGAAGATAGAAGTTCACAACTATTTTAGTATCTAAGCTTAAATAACGTTGTCATCTTCCGTCTCCCAATAATACTTCTTCCAACATGCTTTCCTACACTTTATGCCATTGAGTCTAGACTCGTACCCTAGAGGTTTTGACAACGTAATATTGCCAAAGCGGGTCAATATTTAAGCCGTGAGGATCAGGCATCCACTTGACAAGGCGCAGTTTGAATACAGCATCATATCCACGAATCGAAGACCTTTGTCCTGTTTTGGAGATAATAAAAGAGCTGCGGTCAGATATTCTATATCTCGGCATACCCTAATACCGAACATCTTCGGAAGTCTCGACCTTGTTAGATGCAAGCCCGTTTATTGCATTTCCTCTCTTTCAAGGATAGGGGTATATTTAGCTTATCAACATTATCTGGGGAAATAGTACTGTCGATCACGCGCTACTGACCCTACCTACTGTCATTTAGCCTATATAAACATCCGATATTATTGGAAGGTAGAGTTCTGTTGGTGAGTAATCTGGCTACGCTCGGAACTTGCATGTCGCAAATGAGTCCTGCGATCTGTAGCCTTACTTTACTTTTTCATTTCATCCAACAAAATAGTATTGATTATGTCTTCCTCTCATATATACTTTCTGGCGACGAAGAAATGAAGATGCAGTTAGCGTCGCATTGTGTTCTATTGCAATTAAGATTAGGTGCCCATTAGCTCCACACGTGTTACAACTGCAACGTTATTTAGCGACACTATCATTTGCTGATCTACGAGCTTGTAACCCAATGTCTTCGCATTTTTCAGTCTTGCCCCCTTAGTCGGAGGTCATAAGACCTCTGTTAACTTATTAAAGGCATTCCTGATCCTTTTGTTCTTGGCCCCGTTCCCACTCTTCAGCCTTATATGCCGTGCCGTTGTCATCAAGATGCGTCCATCCCTCTTTTTTGCGATCGTGTCTGTCTTACCTGATCCCGTTTTAGGATCGTGAGTAGCCAATCATCTCTCTCAGGCGTTTTATTAACGTTTATAGCTTAATTCCACCGGGTTTCATCGGTACCGAACAATTGCACAATCCCTTCATCGGCAAACGCGACGCAGGTTCTACAGAATACGACTATGTAGTTGTTGGTTCAGGTGCAGGAGGAGGCCCTGTTGCCGCCAACCTCGCTATTGCGGGCTACAAAGTCCTATTGATCGATGCCGGAGGCGACTCTGGTGAGGACTTGGTCGAGAAAGTCCCAGCTTTGAACCTCTTGTCCACCGAATTCGAGAATACGCGCTGGAATTACTTTGTCAGCCACTATCCCGATATGGAACAGCAGAAGCGAGACTCGAAAATGACCTACAAGAAGCCGGACGGTAGCTTCTATGTTGGACGCGACCCACCCAAGGATGCCAAGCCTCTGGGCATTTTGTATCCTCGCGCTGGAACACTGGGAGGATGTACGCGACACAACGCCCTTATCACCATTGGTGCTCATGACAGTGATTGGACTAATATTGCTACTATCACGGGCGATAACTCATGGAACCCAAAGAACATGCAGTCGTACTTTAAGAAACTCGAGAAGAACATGTACCTGCCCAGCAGCATTGTTGGCCATGGATTCAAGGGCTGGCTCGGCACATCTTTGACTTCACTCACATTGGTTTTGGAGGATTTGAAGTTTCTGTCACTGGTCATCTCAGCTGCCTCAGCTACGGGTAAAAGCCTTGTGGGATTTCTTGTCCATACTGTTGGTGGACTTGGCCAGATCTTGCTTCGCGACATCAACGCCCCGGGTCAGACAAGTAAGACTGGTCTTTACCAGGTCCCGCTTGCAATGACCAACTCAGTTCGTGGTGGGCCCCGAGATTTGATCCTTGACACGGCCAACGCTGTGAACAAGGACGGTTCTCGCAAGTATCATCTGGATATTAAGCTCGATACTCTTGTGAGTCATCTCTGAAGTACCGGTGGACTATTACTTACATTGTTTAGGTCTCCAAGATTCGCTTCGATAAGAGTGGTTCCAAGCCTCGTGCCGTTGGCGTGGACTATCTTGACGGCCAAAGTCTATACAACGCCGACCCTCGCTCCACATCCACTAAGCCCAGCGGCTCTGGTAGCGTCAACGCCAAACGCGAGGTTATTATCTCTGCCGGCAGCTTCAACACGCCTCAACTTCTCAAGCTTAGTGGTATTGGGCCCAAGAAGGAGCTTGGGTCTTTCGACATTCCTGTTTTGGTTGACCTTCCCGGTGTCGGAACCAATCTTCAAGATCGCTACGAAGCCACAGTGATCGGAAAGACTGCCAAGGATTTTAAAATCACATCCAAGTGTACCTTCATGGAGACGGATCCTGATCCTTGTCTGGAAGACTGGAAGAAGGGTCTGACACCTATTGACAAGGGTGTATACGCCACCAACGGAATCGCTTTGGCAGCTGTTATGAAATCATCTGTCGCTGAGAACGAACCAGATCTTTTGGTCTCTGGTGCGCCAGCCAAGTTCACTGGTTACTTCCCCGGCTACGCTGTTGACTCGCTTGCAGATGCTCGACACTGGGCATGGATCATCCTCAAGGCTCACAGCCGCAACAATGCTGGAACTGTCACATTGAAGTCCAAGGACCCGAGAGATATGCCGGCCATCAACTTCAACTACTACGGTACCGGAGTTAACAAGAACGGAGAAGGCGACAAGGACTTGCAAGCGACATACGAGGGATTCCAATTCGCCCGAAAGGCATTCGACAGCCTCATTCCTCTTGACGGTGACTTTGATGAAGTCTGGCCCGGCAACAACGTGACAAAGAAGGAAGACGCAAAGCAATTCCTCAAGGATGAGGCATGGGGTCACCACGCATCTTGCACGTGCCCCATTGGCTCAGACGATGACCCTATGGCTGTTCTTGACTCTGAGTTCAAGGTTCGTGGCACTGAGGGTCTCCGTGTCGTGGATGCAAGTGTCTTTCCCAAGATTCCTGGTTTTTACATCGCGTTGCCTCTTTACATTGTTGCAGAGAAGGCTAGTGATGTGATTATCAAGGCGGCCAAGTCAACTTAGGCTCAATTGACGTGAAGTAACCATCGGCTAGTCTACATCGCGAAGTAATTCTCAGCGACTATGGGTTCTGCAATAATTTTCAGGTACAATAATAATAAATTAAGATCAAGTTCAAAGTAACCGCTTTTGATATTAATACGTGAAAGATATGCAACTCAATTCAGATCTGCTAAGCTGTCGACATGTGCAAAACTCAGAACTCACCAGAAGAACATGTTTTCGCATCGTTCCAGACCATGTACCTCCCGGAGAATCTATGACACGGAAGTAACGGGTAGCGGTCAGTCATTACAGCAAGCAGGCACGGTGATCTAGCTATGAACCAGGGCCTAGAATACTACATTTGGTCAACATCAGTGGGACTACCAAACGAATAACAAAGGCGGAGCTAGTCAATCTTGGGCAACATTCAATGCCGAGAAGGACCACAAGGGCGAAGCAGTTAAGTGAGTACCAGTTTGAATAGGCGCATGCGCGAAACTCCAACAAGTCTCGGCTGTAATGAAGTCGCGAAGGCGAGATGTCGATAGTGTAACCAGATAGAATAATTTCATCGCTCGGAGTTAGAGTCGATTATCGATGTCAACACTCATGCATCTGCGCCTTATTATTAGCAATCACCGGGCCGCAATCGGCAGAGAGATGCCGGTGATGCTATTCACATCTTATTCCCGTCTTATCCGTCACGAACGTCGGCTTCGCGACGCGTAACAACGGAACCAGCACGAAAGAGGCAACAGATCGTCAGCCAGTCTCCACAAACCGATACGTCTGTAAAGAAAAAATTGTCAAAACTAGCCGATGATGACGTCAAATAAACGGCCAAGGTCCTCGTTGACCGAGTTTAGCTTGCCACCCTCGCTCAAGTCTGAACTTTATATGACACAACTCAGTGTGTTAGCCAGTCGCCGATGACGGTGCCGGTACAGGCAAGAAATCAGGATTAAATAAAAACACTGCGAGGCCCTCACACGATTCTGCTTTTGGTGGTTCTTTCTAACCAAGTGGATTCTCGATCATCTGATAATGGAGAAATCTGAGGATTTGCACAGTCCCTCTGGGGAAGGTCCAAGACGACACTCATCGGCAAGCAATACTAGTGATGAAGAATCTTCAATATCGTCACAATCTCATCCATCTCGTCCACCGACAAATCGCAACAATCGAGCCAACTCGGACGCTTACTCTCTCGGCGACAATGGCTGGGAAAGTATCAGAGCGCCTGCCAATGGCATGTCCATGATGCGAACTGTATCGCGAAGAGAATCAGCATTATCTCGAATCCGATCCAGACCCATACCGCAATTTACACATCCGCTGGCCCATGTCAAGACAACAGAGGACCAAATCGTCGATTTTGACGGGCCCGATGATCCCTACCGCCCAATAAACTGGCCTATAAAAAAGAAGATCATTACTACTGTGTTATACGGATTCGTCACGATGAGTGCAACTTGGGCCTCATCATCCTACTCGTCAGGAACACGCCAAGTCGCCGGACAGTTTTCTGTTGGAACACAGGTTGCCACGCTAGGAACGACCCTTTTCCTCGTCGGATTTGGCATTGGGCCTCTTCTTTGGGCTCCTTTGTCAGAGGTCTATGGGAGAAGACAGGCCGTACTTATCCCCATGTTTATCGCGATGTGCTTCAGTTTCGGCTCAGCAGTTGCAAAGGATCTTCAAACGCTTATGATTACACGTTTCTTTTGTGCTTTCTTCTGTTCTGCACCTGTTACAAACACTGGTGAGTAGTATATCGCACGTGAAGCACATGATACTGACCTTGGCCCAGGAGGTGTTTTGGGAGATCTGTATGATCCGACGGAGAGAGGCATTGCAATGGCTGGATATGCGATGGCAGTTGTTTCCGGTCCTGTTCTAGGTATGTAAGATCATCAGGAGTTATGTTGAAGCATTTCATGATGTCCTGTCATGAGTGTTGAGATGCCGGAGCGGGTGTTGAACGCGAGGGGTATCACGTGCGGACAGCACGTGACCGCATCAAACACTGAGAGAAGCTAATTCTGGGTTTGCAGGTCCTATTGTATCCTCTGCCTTTGTACAAGACCCAAGCCTGGGTTGGAGGTGGACAGAATACTTGACAGGAATTATCCAAATTTTCTTCCTGGTATTGGCGGTCATCTTTGTAGATGAGTCTTATCCACCCAAGCTTCTCATCTACAAGGCAAGAAGATTACGACACGAAACAGGAAATTGGGCACTCCATGCCAAGTTCGAAGAGTGGGATGTGAGCATAGCAGAGCTTTCCCGGAAATTCCTCGTCCGTCCTATCCAACTTATAATGACCCCAATCTGCTTTCTCGTCGCTCTATACGCCAGTTTCTGTTATGGAATCCTTTACATGCAGCTAGGCGCCATCCCGATTATCTTCAGAGAGATCCGAGGATGGGGCACGCTTGTGTCTTCTCTTCCTTTTCTCTGCATTCTTCTCGGCGCCATACTCGGCTGCTCAGCCAACGTCTACAACCAACTGCTTTACAACAAAGCGTACCATGCAGCCGGAAACAGAGCTGTGCCTGAGAAACGCCTTCCGCCTATGATGGTCGGATCAGTCATATTCAGTGGTGGTCAGTTCGTCATCGCCTGGACGGGTGGAAACACGAACATTCACTGGATCGTACCTTGCATCGGTCTAGTCCTGCTAGGAACAGGCTTTTTTACCATCTTCCAGGCAGCACTTAACTATCTGGTTGATACATTCACCATGTACGCGGCCTCTGCTATTGCAGCCAATACATTCCTGCGATCCATGTTTGCGGCTGCATTTCCGTTGGTTGTTGGGCCTCTTTATCACAATATCGGCGTCGGACCTGGCTCAAGTATTACGGGTGGTTTTGCGGCGTTGTTGATACCTGTTCCTTTTGTCTTTTATATCTATGGAAAGAGAATCAGGGCGCGATCAAAGTGGTCAAAGGCATCGGTGTATGACTGAGATGATACAAATACATAGATCGAATTAATAATCTACAAGTCTAACCATGCATAACGCCTAAACTATGCTAGCAACCATGTGCGGAACCTCTAAAGCCTTTTTCTTATTTGTTTGCAACCTGTTTGTTCCATAGTTGCTTGTATCTTCCTTCTATTGAGATCAACTCAGAGTGAGTACCTGACTCGACAACCTTGCCATCATGAATGACGAGAATCTTGTCCGCGCTGACAATCGTCGATAGTCGATGCGCAATGATAAATGTCGATCTCTGGCGTTTCAACTCATCAAGTGCACCCTGGATACTGGACTCGGTATTTGTGTCGATAGCACTGGTTGCCTCGTCGAGAATGAGGATGGGAGGGTTCTTCAAAAACACTCGAGCGATTGCCAATCTCTGAATCTCACCACCTGATAGTTTGACACCTTGCTCGCCGACTTCGGTGTTGTATCCGTCGACGAAGCTAAGGATCTTGTCATGGATGGCGGCTGAGCGGCAAGCATCGTAGATCTCTTCGTCTGTAGCTGAAGGTCGGGCGTAGCGCATGTTCTCGAGGACCGATGCGTTGAATAGCAGAGGGTCCTGGGGAACAACTCCAAGTGCGTCTCTCAATGAGCTGAGGGTGATGTCACGAATGTCGTGGCCATCAATGGTAATAGAACCCTCGTTTATATCGTAGAAGCGTAGAAGAAGCTTCATGATGGACGACTTGCCAGCACCTGTCTCTCCAACAAGTGCTACTGTCTGTCCCTGTTCGACTGACAGGGAAAGATCTTGGATGGTTGTCTTGCGAGGGTCGTAGGAGAAAGTAACGTTGTTGAATGCAACACGACCCTGGACCTTTTCCAGCTCCTTGGCACCTTCTTTGTCGGTGATGCTTGGCTTTGTCTGGAGCAAGAAGAGAAGACGCTCGGCATCGACCAAGTCGGACATGAGATACCGGTACTGATGAGACAGGAACTTAAGCGGCCAGATCAAGTACTCCCAGTATTGGATGAAGAAGACAAAGTCGCCAGGTGTGGAACCTCCCTGGAAGATGTCGTAAATGACAAGACTGGCCAGAAGGAAGAATGTGCAGGGTACGACAGCGTTGAGCAGGACTTGGATACAAGCGTCCCGTCTCTCCCAGGTCTTGGCAGCATGTAGTTGCTTATCGACTGCATCTCCGAAACGGCGCCTCTCAAATGAAAACATGTTGAAGTAAGTGACAGTCTGCCAACCCTGAACAGCTTGATGCATGACGCGCACTTCATCTCGCTTGGACTTGGACGACTCTCTTCGGTTGTCCAGGTTCCAGCTTGTGGCATATACTTCGAATGTGATAAACGTAGTAGCCGCACCGGCCATGGCAAGAGCGACGTAGCTGTTGAACTTCCAGTACAAGAACGCGAAAGCAATGATCAAGTCGACGAATGTTGGGACAAGTTCGATAAGGAGTGTATCGAGGACATTTGTCAAAGCTTCACCTTGTTCGATAGCTTTCATAACCTCTGCGGAGTCGCGCTCAGAGTGAAATTCCATGGGCAGAGATAGGACGTGGTTGAAAGCAGCATTAGTAAGTGATCGGTAAGAGAACTGCTTAATGGGAATCTTGGTGAGATCCACAACGAAGCCGATAAGAATATCATGAGACATCATGCTCAGTCCCAGCCAGATAAGCAGCGCATGGAATGGGTTCTCCTTGGCCAGCAGTTTATCTGCCACTATACCAAGCTGACGAGGTACCAAGATGTTGAAAGCTCGGGTGGCAACGATACAGGTAAGGCAGAGTAAGATACAAAGTTGAACCTTGCGATCCTTCTTGGGAACTAAGAAGGGAACAAAGATGGAAAAGTCGGCGAGATATCCCCACCAGCCACCTTTCTCGTTGAGTCGTTTTGCGCGCTCGCGCTTGATGTCGATAACGTCGTCATCTTCTTCGCTGCCCTGAGTGAAGGTGTCGCTATCATAGTCTGTATCTCTGGGAGGGTGTGTCCCGTAGCTTGTGTATTCGGCTGCGCTGCCAGCTTGGAGAAAAGGTTGGGTTTCCTCGTTATCGAAAAGCTCATCGAAGTCATTTCCGCGGCAGGTGAGATAATAGACGACGAGGAATAAAAGAGGAAGAATTCGGAGTGATTGGGTGGCAAGTCGTGCGACAGAAAGAGTAGTGCTGAGATTGCCAAGTGCAGAGAATACAAGTAATGGGATTTCAAAGGTAAGTGTGGTAAGCGATGTAGCCAGAATCAAAGATCGGAGCGCATCGTGTTGAATCCATATGAGTATCCAAATCGTGGTGAGCAGAACGAGGTGAACTGTCTGTGCTTCTTTGCTGTGCCCAGTTCGTTCCAGAATTGTGACTACAACTTCGGCCGCATAGCCAAGAAGCAGTAAACCAATAGCTAGACGGTCAAAGAGACGTGCTAGGGAAGTCTTTGCTGGTTTTGTCCGTCCAGCATTAGCGACAGTGGAGAAAAGATAACAGCCTACAGCGGTAATGGCTGTGGTGTAGTGAAGAGCATTGGAGGCCTGGAGTATTGACGGCGACATATTGAAGAGCCAGCAGGCGAACGAGTTGAGAGGGAGTATTTTGCAAAAGGATACGGGTAAATCGATCAACAGCGAAGTTCTACGACGACAGCAGATACTTAAATAGTCGTCATGTTCAGCCCTATTGTCTTACAAGTCCAAGTATTCTGACATGACAAGTGGCTCAGTTATTCGATGCAGCCAATCGGCCAGGGTGTGACTCAAATGTCAAGCCCCATCGCCACTGACGGTAAACTCTTGCCAATGTCAAGTCTTGACGGTTTAATTGGCTGGGCCGTAAAGCTGACTGCGCTAAGACCATCCGATCTCCGACGGCCCAAGACCAAGACCAAACCCAATGATCAAGTACGGCATATTCCAGATTACCTATTTATGTCTGACACTTTGCATTCCTTCTCTTCTTTACTCTTGATCATGCCGTGATGGCGAACTGAGTCATACAAGCTACACTCGTGGTCGTGGGTCACAGTCAGACTACCCAGGTACATATTGTGCTTGGTAACACCTCGCCAAGACATCGCCTCCAGATTTACGGCAGCATCAGTGGAGTCAACCATAGCTAAGTGCTAAGTAGCTTGTGACGCGAAATTGGATCTTCCTTACAGATGAACTGCTACACGGCACAATCATGCCGATGATGCCGATAACTGACTCAAAACTATATACGATACGTTTGACGTGCACTCAAGTACGACAGTAACTAAAGTGGTCTGACATTTACTCGAATCAACGTGTCTCTTTCAACCTCCGCCCTTAATCACGAGCTTCCTTCACCTCTTCATTCGCCGCCATCAGCAACTCCTCTCTCAATAGCCACAGAATAGGAAACAATGTGCCCGGCCCAACCAAAAAGCCCAACACAACAGTAACACCGATGGCTCGGACCCACGAAATGCTGCAAACTCCCACTTTTTCGAGATCTCGAAAGTGATAGGCCAACCACATGTACCCTGCCGCATAACAGCAAATGTAATCGAACTGAATTACCGTCCTCAACCCAACGCTGGGGTCTTGAGGGTAAGTAATCAGATACTGGGGTACAAACACCTCAAAGATGGAGTCCTTCATAGAGGCGACAGTGTACCACCATGCTCCCAAACTTATGAAGCTGCAACCTCCCATCAGGATTCGAAGCGCGTCACGCTCAGGATTGAGTTTTCCATTAGACTTGTTCATAGGAGCAAAGACCTTGGACAAAACAAACATGATACTGCAGCACCAGACAGGGAACAGCTGCCAGATCCAATTCCACCAATTTCTATTTTCGAGGGAAGCGCTGAAGTAAGATGGGAAGTGAGGAACATAATATCCCAGTATGATCGCAGCATAGATAGCCTTGCAAGACCCAGCACTGAGACGGCCTAGACTTGGCGTAGTGAGCTTATATGCAGGTGTAAAGACGTAGATCAGGAAAAAGAAGATGGGTGCAGTGCATCCGACGGCGATCATCTGGGAGAGGAACAAAAAGACAACGGGGCTGATAAAGAGTTAGATTATACTTTCAACAGGTTCCTGAACTTACTATTTGGAAATGAAAAACGTGTTTCCCGGTCTATAAGCCTCAAGCTGAACAACAGCATATATTCCCGCGAAATCGGTCAGAAACACCAGCGATTGCCAGTATGCTTTCTCATCGAAGTAAAACTGAAGATTGGCGAAAGCTATAGTAATGACATCAAAAATGTCATCCAAAACGGGTATGCCATAAAAGCCTTTTATGATGGGAACATTGACACCCGAAGCAGTAAAAACAGAGGTTTTTACCATTTCTTCAATGACAGGACCGATGGGTTCAGCCATTCCGAATGCTCGTGTCATGAGAGCCGTTATGGCAAGGAATGGGAGCGCGTACAAGGCGCGCCGGAGACGACTTTCCGCCGGGAGTGCAGTTCGTTCTGACATCTTGACGTGTGGCAATAATTTTGATCGTGAGAAGAATACCGTGAGATGAGTTATTTTAGCGCTCACTTTATATACACTGCCTAGACTTTGGCGGTCTAGTGAGCAATAGTCGGCCCACCAACCGTTGGCTAGGAAGGATTGAGATCCTGCACCTAGATCCTTCGGGGGTTTAACCACATTAACACTTGTTGTTCATGATGCTGAATGAGCAAGTGTCGTGAGAAGAATGCTTCATCGAAGAAGTAGAATAGCTGTTGCACAAATAAGCCGTTTACTAAAGTCACAAATCATATTTTGATAATCCTTAATTAAATGGCCAAAAGGATACGGTTTTCTTCCTAAAACGTGTAATATCTTCCTGTACCAGGCTACCATTACAGGGCACGTAGGTCAATGATTCTGTCCGGGTGACATCTTACCAAGCTGATGGCCATTGTCTCAGCCTCAACATCAGCTGGTTTGGATGTCCACTAACATCTGAGGATTTTCTGCAGGAGCTCGTATCAATAAATGGTGGCTGAAACTGATGTTTCCCGAGTTAACGATAGGCTCAAAATTGCATTTGTATGCATGGTGATGATGGCTAATAATGCAGTAAGAAATACGCGTCACACCAACTGATCCAAGCCTAGCGATAGCCTGAATATGTACTTATAACATGATATCTGCACGTATTTTCAACTCGACTTCTGGATAGTGTCGAAACCTCCTTCTCGGAAGTTTAACAATGGCTTCAAGCTATGATCGATCCGAGGACGACAGTATACTCATCCCCCATGACTTTGTCAGGTCCATTCAAGGCTGGGATGATAGACTCAAGCAGCTGTACGACGGTAATGAGTGGTTAGCCCAAGTTGACAAGGAGATTTCCGACTCAGAACTGTCCATTCTTCGCCACGCTTTCCTCACAGACGGTCATAATTTCATCTCTATCTTGACCGAGTACCTGAACGCTGTCAAGTGGCAAGAATATGTTGTTCATATATGCACGCGACAAATCACACATGTACCCGTTTTGATGCATTTGATCTACGAGGCTTCAATTCAGTCGCGCAATGCATATGTGGAAGTCTCTATAGAAAATGAGCCAGCAAACCCTGTCTTCAACCACGAGATTGGTAATTTGAGTGATAGCACGTTGTTGCATAAAGGTTGTATCGAGGCAATTCGGAATCGCTATTGCGAATCTAGACGCCCGGTTGGCGGGAGGTAAGTAAACCCCAACTTTGAAGTGTCAAACGCTGATTTCAACCTCCAGTCTCACGTTTTATATCAGCCGCTCTAGCCTCAAGGATCGTTTGAATGGAGGTTGGGGCGAGCACAAGTTCGAGGAGGTCAACAGTTTGACCCAGCTGCATCAAGCCGTGACAAAGGAGTAAGTAATCGAACATTAGCATTATTTTCACGAGTTCCATACTGAATTCCGGTGCTTTCACTAGACGGGACCACTTCGCTGGCCTATCGATTGAAACGTCTACTGAAACAGATGTACTAATCAAAGACGTCGAGGATAACATCCAGCAACTCGATCGCACTCAGGCCGACGATATGTTATTCGACCATGTTGACACTGTGGCCTTATCCGATGCCCCTTCCTTGTCACATTCGCGACGCTGGAAAGCCATCGGGAATAATCTCTATGATCTCGGTTTGCGTGTAGGAGCTGATGTGCCCCGATGGCCCATAAAAACTCGAGAATGGAACATAATCAAGGCGCTCAAAGCCGTCATCAATAACGAGGGACCAGGCATCAACGTCATGCTAGCCCGCCTTGAAAAGCATCAGGTTCAGATACAGAAGCAGCAACAAGTCATCACAGCCCTGCAGTTCCGTCATCTTCTAGAACATCTCCCCGCTGGTGTTCGTGATCGATGGCTAACGGGACCGAGCACCAAGTCAGATCAAGTCATCAAAGCTTCAAGCTGGGATAGGATGAAAGAAGTTGAGAAGTGGCAAGAGTTTTGGTCAGAGTCTGTGACGCAGGTCTTCAGAGTCTATAAGGAGAATGGCCAAGCCGCCTGGGAGGGCATTGAAGGCCACGAGCCCAGTCCCTTTGCCAGTCTTTTGAAGTCCTACCTTGGTCAGGCTTTGAAGAAGAATAGTGAACATGACGCGGTCACGTTTCTGGCCAGCGAAACTGACGTTGGAGAACGGGCGAAAAGGCTATACAATACGCTCAGTCAAATCATTCACCAGTATTCGGATTCAAACTTCCACGTTAGTCGACTCAACTTTA
Source organism: Fusarium subtropicale (assembly GCA_003670145.1). Taxonomy (NCBI): domain Eukaryota; kingdom Fungi; phylum Ascomycota; class Sordariomycetes; order Hypocreales; family Nectriaceae; genus Fusarium; species Fusarium subtropicale. Next base: position 65,064 of record QRAA01000302.1, on the reverse strand, counting down.
GTCCACTCGATGCCCATATCCTCACAGCTCTGGTCCCGAAGAATGCTAGGCAGAAAGATTCCAATCAAAGTACTATCGAAGATGAGGCTTGGGTCCCTTTTGATGAGAAGACTGAGGTTGTTGCATGGAAGAAGGAGTTTCGGAGATACGTATGGGAGAAGCCAGCCGAGGCCATCCAAGATACGTCGGAGACTTTGGATAAAGGACCGCTTGATCGCGTTGAAAGCTTGTGGAAGTATCTGCGATCAAAGTCCCCATTCTCAGCAGTCTTTCCCAAGGACCTAGCCATCTCATCAGCCGTTTTCGACGCTGAAGCTTGCACAGCTGCCATCACCGCAAAGTTTCTCCTGACTAAGAAGCACATTAATTCCTGCAACATGATTCACAACGCTGTGTTGGCGGCATTCTTTGACGCGATCGGCCGAATGACTCTTCTGGCTGCTAAGCGAAGAGTTACGAGCGATCGTGTAGGACTGAGTGTGGAGAGTTCATTTCTAGCCCATCGCGGGGACCAGGTTGAAGTGACGGGCAGGATGGTGCGAAATGAGCAGGACCAAAGCTTCTTGGTGACAATTCACATCAAGTCTGCGGATGACACTGAGGTTGCAAGTGGCTACTTTAAAGCCTGGAGGGTTCGAGAGACGAATGAATCAGAAGCATACGATGGCATGATTTAGATTATCTCGGATTTTGACAACTGTACAGGCCTAGCATTGTTTTTTATTCCAAGACCGTGTTTCCAAGTTGGTGAGCTGTCCTGCGGCAGATGTATACCGCACAATGGAATGCCAATAAGATGACCACCATTCAAATGTGCCATGTCGAGAAATTCGCATCCACCACAAACCTCCAGAATCATGTGGTGGAGAAGTACCAATGTGTGAAATATAAAGATACGAGCGTGCAGTCCTCAAACTGCCAATATATATGTCTTTGGCATGGTCCAGTCGCACCTTTTCGAGGGACTTGTCGAACCGGCATTGGCCCAGACATTCGCGGTGACCATTTTCATACTCCAGAAGAATTCCAGTGATTGGTTGATGAGCATATGCCATATCTCTGCAGAGGGACATGTCCACAATCCCTTCCATACTACATGATGATACGAACCATGACTCAGTGTTATGGCTCCAGAAGTACGGAGGATTCGGTGTGAGAGATGGGGGGAAAGGACGCTGAACCGGCGGGGCAAGTCTATCGACTGCAAGATACCTTAGCGACTTTGGGTATCCCGACGTTGAATCGTTAAACCAGATCTGCGTTCCATCTGGCGCAGGCGTCAGGATCCTATCAAGCGCTGGGCAAGATTCCGGTGGACCGCTTGTTCCGAAGAGGGTGCTTCTGCCTTTATTTGTAATGAACTACCAAGATAATGTTAGTCACAAACTCAATTCATACGCCAGAAGGAAGGTGATCAACAACTTACCACGAGACAGGCCGATATCTGATTTCCTGCTGCCAGCGCATATCTTCGACATATTTCGGTCACAAATTCCCCATTGTCTAGTGGCATATAGATGAAGAAGTCGTGCGGATAAGCAGAGTCCATATCTTCATAAAAGCCAATATCGTCATTCTCGTGAGCATGAATCATTGAAACAGACCTTCCGCTAGTCACTGCTGTGTATCCAGTTGTACCACCGGCATTGCAATTGAAGAATGACATCCGAAGTCTCTCAGGAAGGTTGTTGACTTGATCAAACGTCGTGATGTCAATGACATCGTTTGGATGTTCGGGGTTCGACCAGCCGACGTAATTTCTAGTGTCATTTTGTATCGCCTCATCGCATATGAGAATGTCTCTCAACTTGATACCCTAGCTTAATGTTAACATGGAACTCGACTTGAGCAGATGTTACTTACATCGGATTTAACTGTGATGCTCTCAATATCACACGGAACAGAGATAGCTCTCCACCATGATTTCTCGATTGGTGTAGGTCCTACTAACGAGGTATCTGCAGAACATAATCTCACAGAACGAATCCCACGATAATTTTCAGCGATCCATATCTTGCGGACAGGCTCTCCCTGCTTGCTGAGTAACGTGGGGCGATCTTGGTCGCATACCTTTGACACCGTATTGCCAAGGCTCTTGACATAACGTACTCCATCAACAATAGTGTAGCTAACATACAGATCCTGCGCAAGTTCAACGGTAGTCTCAGAGACATTAGTCCCCAGAGACTGCTCTTCTGCCGTGATAGCGGCACATTTACGGATAAGAAGTCCAGCTATGGTCATTAATATCTCATCCGGAAGTCTGATTTGAAGCTGATCTCTCAACTTTGGAGCCAGAAGACTCTTGATACGGTGAGAACGTCTGTTCGTCTCGTGTCCAGGAGGATCAAAAGTGAAGTCTCCAGCAGCGGCCAGCGCGTCGGAGATGTCGTAGAGTCTGAAGCGATAACAGTCTCTGTGAAAGAAAGGCACGCGACGACCTTCCATCATGCATCGAGGCCTGGCACAGGTGTGCAAATTGATCCATTCCCAACTGTCGTGTATAGTGTCGGACATACGGAGGTTAAACGCCATAGAACATCGGCGGTCTCCAATATCTATCTTGATGTGAGCCAGTGCCAATATTACACGAATCCAACCAACAGACGTGCGATGACTCGGTCGTTTTCTTTCAAATCGAAATGGCAAAGGCGGCACCTTGTGTCTGCCATGCAAAAATATGGCGCATCGTCAGGTGAGTCCATGGTTATGGAAGACCGAGACAAAAACTGCAAGTGTTTCCGGTTTGCATGTCACATCATAGGTACAGATATAGCGGCATTTATCGATGATCGGAACTCTGTAACATTAATCCGCGACCCCAAGTCTGACTGCTGTACTCTGTAGCTTTTGGGGTATATGGAGGATTGACGAACTAGACATTGATGGCATGCACCAGACCCTGGCTTAGATCGAAGACGGTGATGCCACCGTCGCGTCGCGTCGCGTCATGGCAATGCATATGTATGAGCTTGTCAGAAGCCCACCGCGACGCGGCCAGATGTCATTGTCAGAAACATACACAGTCATAAACTAGACTGTCCTAACGATTAGTTACCAGTTCTGAGACTTCTTCGTTTCAGTGATTGGCATTAGATCTTCTATTCATATATACCGCCATAGCTGATGTAGCTCATGATAGAACAGCACTGATTACCACCGCTGCTGCCACGACATATCCCAGGACTGAGTTGTTCATTAACCGTCGCGCATTGTCTTCTTCGTCGCCCTTGCTGGTCGAGTTGTCCCCATTATCCTTACCACTTCCCTTGTCTCCCCCATTGCCTTTGCTTTCATCATCACCTTTATCCCTATCACCATCACTCGTCTTGTTACCTCCGTTCCCTGATCCAGTCGAGTTTCGATCATTCTCAGTTATATTGCTCTTCAGGTCCATCGCAAAGTTGGCAGCTGTAAAGGTGGCATTGCCATTCGATAGCCATGTTTCGGTCCCAAACTCAATGATACCTAGCCAGGGGTCTTTCGGTAGATCTTCTGGTGCATCGATATGCTTGTGCGCTTGTTCCAGAACGAACTTGAAAAGCGGGTAGAAGTTTTCGTCAAAAGACAAGATGTCTGTGTTGTCTTTGGTGACGGCCGTGAAGACGTGGGTTCCACCCGAGTTGCGCCCGTAAAATAATGAACTATTGTGGTTAGAAGACATATCAAGGGCAATAAGTGCAAGAGACACTTACAAATCTGTCTTGCCCAGAGTTACGGTCGATATAATGCTATTGTTCGCTCGCCCTAGCCACCAAGGGTCTCCGACAGATCCAAGCCAGACCATGATCTCAACGGCCGCAACTTGGGGATATAGAGTTCTATTCCGATCGTCATCGAGGAAGAAATCCCAAGCCGCATTAGCCTGCACGCCCTTGCTGTTCAATTGAGCTTTGTTGTCTACCCATTTTGAACTGCTGAAGTCCCGAGGTGGTTGGCTTGGGTTTCCTGGCGTGTAGATCCAATCGGTTGATAGACGTATCGATTCAAGATTGTTGAGGCGAATGGGTAAATCCGGGTGGTTGAAACGTACGTATGGGAAAGAATGTACGTCTTGGATATTCTTGTCCCAATTCCATGTTGCATCAAAGGCTGGTGTGCTGTTGTCGACTTTGAGACAAACAAAGCCACTTTTGGGACTCTTTCTGTTCCATGCGTTGGGGTAATCTGCAGGGCGTCAGTACAGGTAGGATCTGGGGCTGGTAATTGGGTGAACTGACATGAGAGGGAGTCATTCAGATTGCCAAATCTTTGGTTGCCGCATACTGTTCCCTTCTGATCGGTTTGCCCCGATGCAAGATCTGGTAGTACAGTCAAAGCACTACCTATGAGTGCGATTAATCTCATGTTACTCTGTACTGTCACTGTTGTTTGATGTGCTGTTTTGGAGAGGGTAGCTGTTTGGACAGGGGTGTTCCATGTAGCAGCTGTAATCTGACTTTGAGGCTGTTGTGAGGACAACGCAACCACAATCGCAACGGCTTTGGACTAACGCTTTACTTTACAGAAGTTGGCCAGTCTCTTTGCATTCCTCGAAAGATAAAACTCGGCTTGGTGCGATCAACATATTTTGCCATACGAGCGTCAGTCTTGGAGATCTTACTGCGCTTACGTGTCTCTGAAAATGGGTCTACAGTAGGAGAATCCTACGTCATGCACCCTTGGGTTAACGAGGTAAACCTCGTAAAGTTAGTGGACTCGGTCGCTAAATCTGCTCGACTGTCGCTGTAAATGATGTGTCGCTCGTATCGTAATTCCCGTTATCCGTATTGCCCTTCATTCAGCTCACCAGTGTTGGCTATTCTCACTATCTCTCATTATTACCGACATGCTTTCTACGCGTAAATTTCCCTTGAGATGATATGTTGTGCTGTTCTTCGCGTCGAAGCTGCGTGGCGAAGTAATCATCCCCCGTCCATTCCGTGCGGTGTTGGTGGCGCCTCGCGTATCCCCTTTTTCGTATCGGGGACCTTGTACTCTGTAGACTGATACGAACAACCGGCCTCATGTTTTATTTATGGTTCCGACAAGGGCATGTTACGTTTGGGCCATGGTAGCTAATGACGTAGTGGAATGTGAATGGCAAAAGCGTTTAGGGGAGGCTGGGTGTAGTAATCGTCCAAGAGTGTCGATGAACCCTCACTTTGTGGATGCTACTAAGAGATTCCATTGACATGAACATCAGAGAGATACAGCATCAGCTACCTAGCTCATACAGAAACTGAAAAGGTACCAGTCTGTAATATAGTAATTAAACAACTACTTTCTACCACTGATTATTTCCCATTAATCCTCCCTCGCAGTTGTTCGCTCATGTAAGCCCGTGATTAATTGCTGTTCCCCTTGATGTAGGGTAACTGCGGCGGGGCTTATGGTCACAATGGCTAGTGGTTCGTGTCTGCTCGTCCTTTAAACGCGACAGTGGTCCTAACCAAGGCCAACCCTTCGCTTTGCTATCAGTTGCAACCGCGTCAGATCCTGTTGCAATACTGAAACAACCGACAATCGATGCTACCAGACACGTTTACTGCTAGGCTTGTAGCTATAACTCCATATCCAACCGTAGCCTATCGAATTGACACGATCCAACACCGTGACCGACAGAGCCTCCCAACGCTTTCAATCCGCGACAATAGTGAAAGCAGAGCAACTCCTCGACCGTCGATGACCATGTCAATTAATCCCAAACATCCCTCAGACTGTTGCAAAATGCTTAGTTGACTGATGCCTTACTCTGACTGCCCGACCTTCCCTGGCCGCTACTCAAACACGATGGCTAAAGCGACGAAAAACAGCAAGACGCGCTGTACCAAGCCCGAACCCAACCCCGAATAATGAACAACGCCACGATGGTATGGTGATCAGCAAGAAAGACACTCTTGCAACCATGTCTCTACAGCTTCCTTCCGAGCGAAACGCCCTCTTCATCTACAGAGACGCGCCCAATAAGCAATCGATAGTTGCATTACCCCGCGAAGGCAACTGTAGCAGTGATTCTGTCGCATCATGGCGTCGAAACGTGTAGCACGTCAGATGCATCACGTGTTCCTTTTCGTTGGCCTAGATGTGCACTGAGCTGCCATGGCTGGGCTACGACTGAAGGAACCCAAGTCGATGATCGGGTGAACATACGAAACGAAGCAGCGGTGCGAGCGACACACAACAGAGGGATCCAGCTGTTCAGTTCGACGCCATTGATTAGGCCTGCCACCAAAACCGGAGGACATGCTCTGTATCCTTGGGTGCGCGGCCATGGGTCAGTCTGAGGCTGCGTGGAATCCCAACGTCCATTCCCTCTGACTCCATCCAGCTCGTCGGCTCTGAGCCAAGAGCGCTTTGTCGCGATCGATCAACATGATCACTTGGTAGGTTCTCGTCAGCACCTCGCAGCGTGCTATCACAATTACTAACCGTTTACTAGACAGCTCCACAGCCTCTGTTATCCAAGACCAACGCATCAATACCTTCCCGGCGGAAAGATCAACCTCTGCGTCTTCGACTCATGCCTCTGCGACAATTCTACCCATGACTCCTCCACCAACGTACCTAGCACAATCGACTCCGTTTACGCCCCTCTCCGACTTTGACGATCCGACCAACGGACCCTTCCTGCTCAGCAAACGCATCGCCTTGGCAATGCATGAGCCCTTGTCGAGACGAGTCGAACGGATAAGATGCAATCAGGTTCAAGACCTCGCTTGTTTCGAACGGATACATGCGGCATAATTAGAAGCGCCCTGGTTGAGGTGTCTCAGACCTGGAAGACAGCGCTCGTGATGTTGAAGTCCCGGCACCGTCAGTGCCCCTCCAAAGATCGTGATGTCTCACACTCTCAGCTTCGATAGCTGCAATCGCCACAATCTTGGCTTGCAGTGCGACAGAACCCCACGACCGTGTCTCGTTTGGTGATATCCAGAGATTCGTAAAGTCGAACCCTGTCGGATTCAGCGAGTCCACTTATAGAAGCATTTGTTATTCTCCAGTATTAGACAGCCTGTACAGACACGTCGGAAACTCTAATCACACAGTCACAATACCCCATCTGCCCATGCGCAGACAGCCAGACAGTTCATTTTCGGAAAGATCTGGAGGATGGATGCCTCACCCAACACGTAGCAATACTTCGCAGTCATTTACCGCGACCCAAGCTGATTTACTTGACGCTCTTGAGAACAGAGCTCTGGCGGCCGGCGCGGACCCTGCCGTCCGTCGCCATTGATGTTCCCGTAGCGCGATAACCTTGGACTTGTGTGGCGCATGGAGCCCCAGACATTCATCGCATCGTGAGCCACTGCACAGGAGAGCCTAGAATCAAGCCACGTCCAGTACACATTTCTAGACTCATCTTCTAGACTCATCAGGGTCGTCAATTCATGGCGGCCTCCAGTTGAGATGTATCATTGGATTGATGTCTGCATGTACGGAGTAAACCAGGTACAGCTGCCCTTGTCCCTTCCCCTCCATTCGTGGCCCAGCCACAGACCACTGTAGTCATTATTTGGTGCTCGGCTATCGCGATTGACTTGCTGCAACATGCGCCATAGCAAGCCAAGCTGACGACTTGACTTGGAACTCCAGTCCAGACCGCCCGGCAAACTCGGCACTAGCACAGCTGTGAATTCGAAACAGTCCGCATAATGACACTATCCTCAAGACCAGTTAGGTGATGATAACAGCTGTAAGTGGAGTTGAAGCGCAAGCCCCCAGCTTACGTATCCCATGCGCCGATTAGCCGGGCCACCAGCGATCATCGAACCTAGCGCATCATGGAGTGAGCCGTGAGATCCGACATGCCTCGACTCTGTAGGTAGTCATTGGCTATCAATGACATTTCCAAAGTTTCATTGTCAGCTACTCTCATGCAGACACGCTTCATTCCGTCTGCGGGGTCACCGCTCGCCTCCAAGTTTAGAACAGTGCCTGGCTACGATGTACGGTAGTCCAAAGGGTTGTTGGACCCTTCAAAGTATAAAGTGCTAGCTCTTCGTGCACTACAATCTTTTGAAGTATCAACACACATCTCAGTCTCTCAACCAAAGCCAACATTAAGCATAAAGCTTCTATACAACCTTTACAACTCAAACACAACTTCCAACAATATTCATCATGGGTTGGTTCAGTGGTTAGTCGTTATCTTTGTGTCTGTTGATTCTTTTCTAATGTCTTTCAGACGATTCAAACCCCGCTCAGGCGTATGAGGAAGTAACCCAACGTCCTCACGAGGCAAAGTGGTCCCACGAAGTATGTGTTGCCTGCTACGGCTTCTAGCGTAATCAGAAAACCGCATGACTAGACTGTGAGCTGACAAAAAATAGTTGATAGGTGGTGCTGCAGCATATGAGGCCGCCAAGGCCTACGAGGATCATGTTGCTCGAAATGGTATATTTGCAATCGTTCTCTACGGTAAACCCAAACTGACATATCTTCAGGAGAGCCTGACAGCCACGCCCAGGCGAAGGAGATTCTAGCCGGATTTGTTGGTGCCTTTGTTGATCGTGAAGTTGAGACGCGTGGGTTGGACTTTGTTGATAAGGAAGAGGCCAAGCGTCATGGGAGACGACACGCAGAGGAGGAGTTGGGTAACAACAACAACTCGGGCTGGAACTGAGACTATGTTTAGCTCATAACAATCAATGATATCATTTTACTTTATTTGCCTCAATCAATTGAAACTTGTGAGTATCTGTGAACAAGTATAAGGTAGATACAACGCTTTTGTAGCCGCCCAGCGGCACGATTGCATATTCAAGTCATCATCTACATGCCATTAGAAATCTTGCCTATTGTCATCAAAGCACTTTTATAAACAGCTCATTACTGTTAGGCTCATATCTCTTTTCAGATCGAATGAGTACACATTGATAAACAGCTCATCCTGTTTCTTACACTACTAGCCCGTGGGATAATCTTTAACTGCAGACAGGCAAGAACGTAGTGACAAAGTCAGTCAAGGCAGAGTTGCAATGGCATACGGGTTTAGGACATTTCAGGTTGTAAACTTTGGCATCGAGAATATGATACGTCATATATATGTTATATAATTCATTCTTCGTATACAAATGACAGCATAAATCATGTCGCCCGTCTTCTAAATCAGGTCATGATCACAAGGCTTGCCTTCCTCAAGATGGACCTCGCGGAAATGCAACGAAGCCGCATCTCTGACCCTCTTGATAAATCCCACTGTGGTATTGGCAGGCGTCTTGGGAAGAAGTTCCACACCGTCGATAGCAAGCTTGCTGAGAACATGCGCGGCAGCATGGGCGTTGATGTGAAGTGTCTCAGGAACGGGGTTGGTGATGTTGTCGCAGGCTTGATGGTAGCATGCATCCTGCTCGAGACCAGTACCAGTGAAAAGACCTCCAACGGGCTTCTTGATAACCTCTCGGAAGGCAACGTAGTCGGTTCCGCCGGTGAGACCGACAGGTGTAACTTCGATCTTCTTAGCCTCGAAGTACTCACGGAAGAGATCTTCGATAACATCAGAGCCTGGAGGTCCTCCTGGACCTGCCTTCTCGCCGGTACCATCAAAGACACCGAAGAAACCGCGAGAGACCATGTCAAAGTTGAGGTAAGCCAGAAGGTTTTCGACCTCGTCTGTCTTCATGTTGTTGACGTAGTAGCGAGAACCAACCAGACCGTTCTCCTCTGCACCCCACCAGCCAAAGCGAACCTTGAGGTTGGTAGAAAAGTGCTGCAGAGCTTTTGCAGTCTCAAGAATGAGTGTTGTTCCGGAACCATCATCGTTGATACCGGGTCCAGCCTGGACAGAGTCCAGATGAGCACCGAGCATGACGACATTCTCGCCATCACCAGCCTTGGTCTCAGCGAAAACGTTCTGTGTAACTCGTGTCTCGATAGTCTGAATAATCTTTGCAAAGGCTTCGATCGTCTCTCCAGCTTCAAGTCTAGCCTTGAGAGCTTTGCCGGGCGCTTGGTCGATGAGAGCTGTAGGAACGTAATCAGGGCTGATAGCAGACAGGGTACCTGCAGTTAGCTTGGCCTCGTCAGAGTTGTAGATGACAACGACGGCCGCGCCGGCAGCAGCGGCGGGCTTGACTTTGCCCGCAAATGTAGTCTGGTCGGGACAAAGACCACGCTCAACGAGAACAATCTTCCCCTTCACATCCAGACCCTCATAGTTTGCAACATCGCACGCATCCGCACCCTCGGGGGCGTGGACAAGCTCAGCAGTAACACCCTCCTCAGAAGTGCTGGGCGTGTAGGTCAAGGCAACAGTTCTGAAAGTGTCATCGTCGACGGTAACCTCGGCGGCCAGAGTTTGAGTGAAGTTTGCAGGGAAATCCTGCTTCCACGTCTTGAAGCCCTTGAGCTTGGAGATCTCCTTGTAGATGAAGTCTACTGAGGCGGCGTAACCGGGAAGACCAAAGGCACGGTTTCCACCGTTGGCATAAGCAATCTTGTTCAGTGTTTCCAAGTTCTTCATCAACCTGAAGGTGTTAGTTAAGAATTATCTGTTTTTGAGGTGTCGCCTACCCTTTCTCGGTGATGAGCTTTTGAAGCTTCTTGGCAGTGACAGGCGGCTTAGTAGCCTCAGCCAAAGGCGAAACTGCCAAAAGAGCAGCGGCTGTGAGTGAGAACTTCATAGTGACTCGTTTAAGTAAACAAAGCTACAGAACCAAGACCAAAGCCCAATTGATCAGTGGGCGTCGGCGAGGTTAAATACCAGTCCCCTCGATTGTCGTACAGAAGTTCCTGCATCGTCCTGTTTCCCAGCGACCCCAAGCATTTGTTCACGCCATTCGCCCCGCAAGTCGAGATATCACGGACTTATCGTCAAGCTTTGGAAACTAGTCCGGGTCAAAAGTGAAGATCCGAGTCCAATTGGGAAGGTCAGTAATTGTCACTGCGCTTGAATGCAACGCGCCAAGTCGACACTAAGAATATGCATAATAATTGAGCTGCCTGATCTGTTTAACTTGTCTTTATCTGGACCCCGCTGATGGGATTTTCACTGCTTATCAAGACGTGATTTCTCTTGGTAGCCGCGTCATAGCTAGTCTTGGTTCCTTTGTAGAACATTGACGACGCCATTACCTGGATAACGCATGGCATAACAAGGTTTGGCTGTTTTTCTGTCGTTTCCCGCCTTTCGAAATGATGATTGACTGGTGGACACGAGGGACCTTTGTTTCTCTTGGCTAGGTGGGGTTGTGTTTGTAGCCACTGTCGTACATCAAATGCAAGGGTACATTGAGGGCATTCTCGGCGTTGTCTATTACCCGTCGTTCCGGAAGTCTAAATCACGGGAAACAAGATTTTGCTTGCCTCAAACATACAAGTATGTAGGTAGTCATTGTGTGCCAGTTTAGATCTGCTCTTAGACTATATCTATCTCGACGTGAAATGACACCACAGATAACAGTACCATCTCCCCTTCTATGCCACCTGGCTAACCAACTGATCAAACTCTTCATTAGTATGCTCCCGTAGACTCCTAAAACTCTCATCCAAAACAGAATCGCCATTCCTGAATCGCTGAACTGTCAGCTTCTCCCCGGACAGTCGCTTCGCCTCGAAAAGGTCTTCCACGTCCACAAGCTCAGGTATGACTGTGGTACGAAACTCGTACGGCACTCCACTAGTCTTGATAAGCTCAATGCTGGCCTCGAGTAGCTTCGGCTTGATATTTTTACCAGTGACGCGCTTGTAGTTCTCCAGAGCACACTTGATATCCATAGCGACAAAATCAACGAGCTTTTCTGCAAAGACCTGCTTGAGAACATCAGGGGATGTGCCATTAGAGTCAAGCTTAACGCTTATCCCCGCAGATCTTAGAATCCTCAAAAACGGGAGTAAGCCTTTGTGTATCGTTGGTTCACCGCCTGAGACGACCAGGCACTTGTGCGACGTCGAGTTGATGTGTTTGAAGACATCGAGTAAGGACACATCGTCGCACTCGCCTTGCACAAGTGGGCCGTTGTGACACCAAGGACATGCCAAATTGCAGCGAGAAGTGAACATGATCGATGCTTGGGCCTTGCCCGGATAGTCACTCAAAGTGCTCTTGATAAATCCGGCCACAGGGAGATCTTGAATGGCAGCGACCTGATTCTCAAACTGAACAAGCTTGGAGCTGGTATCAGAGAGAAGACCAGTCTCGTACTTGTACACCTTGCGTTGTACAAACTCCTTCGATTTGCCTCTGTTCCAATCGCGTGTAGGGCGAAAGTATCCCACGATGCGAGAGTACACGAGCGTTAACTCTCCACATGCTGTACACTCTGGTTGTTCGCCCACCCGGTATCCATGAACAGGGCAAATGCTGAATGTCGGCGTGAGCGTTATGTAAGGAATGCGATACCGTGCAGTTAGTGTCTTGATCAAATCTCGGGCAAGCTTCCAGTTTGGTAGTTGTTCGCCCAGGAAAGCATGGAAAACAGTTCCACCAGTGTATGAACACTGAAGCTCCTCTTGGTGATTCATAGCCTCAAAGAGATCTTCTGTGGTATCAACTGGCAACATGGTGGAGTTTGTATAGAAAGTTGGGATGTCGCGGTCGGGGAAGAGCTCTTTGTCTCGTTTGGCAAACTTGAAGCATGTGCTTTCTGCTGGACTAGCTTCCAGATTATAGAGATTACCAGTCTCCTTTTGGAATCCTTGTAGTTGATCTTTGATGAACTCGAGAACTTCGAGAGCAAAGTCCTTCCTTTCGGCAATGCCTTCTCCGAGAAGGTCAACCAACGCTTCGTTCATGCCGTTTACTCCAATAGTGCTGAAGTGATTCGTCCAGAATGACCCTGTACGGTGTTTTGTTGCTGATAGATAATGCGCAGCATAAGGATACAAAGTCGAGTTTGCGTCAATAAGTTTTCTCTTGATCTCCAGTGAGTCCTTTGCAACTCTCAACGTGACGGTTAGCTCGGACATGAAAGCCTCTTTTGAACCTTTCGACCGGTAGGCGAGGTTGGGCAGATTGAGGGTCACAACTCCAATGGAGCCGGTCAGCGGACTGGCACCATATTGTCCACCAACTCTGCAATGGAGTTTGCTGAGGTCGAGTCTCAGTCGACAACACATGGATCTAAAATCTTCGGGATCGAGATCACTGTTGATGAAGTTGGCAAAGTATGGAACGCCATATTTGGCTGTCATCTCCCATATGGATTGCCAGCGAGGAGAGTCCCAGTCAATTCCATCAGAGATGTTGTATGTCGGAATAGGGAAAGAGAAGATGTTGCTGTTTCCGTCGCCCTGCATCATGACTTCGGCGAAAGCCTTGTTCAACATATCCATCTCTTCCTGGAAGTTGCTGTAAGTCCACTCGGTTCGCAATTCACCACCAATGATGGCGCACTGGTCACCAAGTCGTGCTGGACATATCAAATCGAGCGATAAGTTGGTGAAGGGAGCCTGGAAACCGCTTCGAGTTGGGACATTCAGTGAGTAGACAAAGCTTTGCACACACTTGAAGACTTCCGTGTAGGATAAGTTGTCGCTGCGAATAAAAGGTGCAAGGTACGTGTCAAAGCTCGATAAAGCCTGCGCACCCGCAAGTTCTCCCTGTAGCGTGAACAGAAAGTTGACGATCTGATTCAGGGCAGTGTTAAGGTGCTTAGCAGGCCGGCACTGGATTTTATTCTCGACGCCACCAAATCCTTGGAGAAGAATATCCTCTATGCTCCAGCCGGAACAGTACGCGCTGAGAAACCCAAGATCGTGGATATGAAAACGATTTTCGGCGTCGAATTGGCGGATCTCTGGAGTGTAGATCTTTTCGAGCCAATATTGGGAGATGATTTGGTTCGAGACGTATTGCATAAGGCCTTGATGGGAGTAGGTTGAGTTGGCATTCTCGGCGGTCTTCCAGGTCCCCTTGGCAAGGTATTCATCGACGAGGGTCACGTTGGCGGACATGTTTATTGTTCAAGGAATAATTGATAAGTTTTTGAGTATGTGATCTTGATAGAATTAATGAGATGGACCAGCGAAAATCTGGCCGGTCTTGACATTTTATTTAACGTGCACTTGTTGGCCTCTCCCCATCCTTTCGCATCAGCTAGGGTGAGATACGGTCCGACTTCATAACCGCCGACCTGCGAATGACTTAAACCTTTCAATCGTGAGACCATAGTGAACTAGCGCATTGAGTGGTCTCAGAAAACACGATCTGGACGCGTCGACCTTGAGATTGACTTGGTTGGTGCACCTTGTCCAGCCCGCGATTGGAACGCGTCAACTCGTGACTGCGCATATGATGGGCCGACTTCAGAATACGGATCAGCCAATAGTAGTTCAATGTCGATGTCATGAACGTGCCGTCGACTGACAGGAGATCGACAGGGGACGCCTTCGCTCAACGAGGAAGAATCACGGCATGTCCTTATCGCCTTATCAACTGACGTCATCTCGGCCGAGATGCAGCTTCTAGATGCAGCCTCTTCCATTCAACCATTGTAAGTAGTAGTCAGCCACTGCAGTTCAGAGGTCTGAACTGATTCTTTCAAGGTCTTTATGCTGTCTGCTCGGCAAATGTCAAAGAACAGCCATCGTTGCTTTTGCCGTACGTTTAAGCTTGAGGTATGATGCAATTCTCGTGATATGACGTAACAAACTTACTTAAATCTGGCTGCCCGCCTCATGGATTGAGATCTGCAACTTCACTTTTTATTACACCATTCTTCTAAACGCAAGATGTCGCCACCGTCAAAACGAAAGCGAAGTGCAAGTCACGATGAGACTCGCGCTGTTCAAGAAAGCCTCCCCTCAAAGGCTGCCAAAACCGTCCCTCCAGAGTCGCAGCCAACCAGTAGCCAACAAGCCACCACAGAACAAAGGGGGAGAACTGCCAAGATGCTGTATGATGACACACTCAAGATGATTGACAGAAACGTCCGAGTCATGGACAGAAAGTTGTCTGGGGAAACTGGTGAGGACCCATTGGCTTTCACAAGTGATGACTATGCGAAACTTGTGTGCCGCCATTCCAAAACAGTCCAGGCTCTCGCTGCGGTCGACAACACTCTGGCTTTCAACCTCGTTCTCAGCATGGCCGATGCATCACACGCCGATCTTGACACCACACTCGAAATGTGTGGCGAGGACCCTGCTGAAACCACCCGATACTTCTCGTGTCTTGACAACTTGCTGCTGCCATTGATCAGAGCCCGACAACAACCCGCAGAGTTG
This sequence comes from Fusarium subtropicale, assembly GCA_003670145.1. NCBI lineage: Eukaryota > Fungi > Ascomycota > Sordariomycetes > Hypocreales > Nectriaceae > Fusarium > Fusarium subtropicale. The sequence goes on along the minus strand of QRAA01000302.1, from coordinate 49,914 downwards.
TGCTGGCAGCTGCTCGAAGTACCAGTTCGGTGGTCTCGACGACGAACTCGTTCACAAGATGCTGAGTCAGATGAAGATCCCGATGAATGGTCTGAACCAGATTACGAGAGGCAATATTGGGAAAAGTGCAATTATGAGCACAACAGACGAATCGCTAGAAGGAGAAGGAGGGAAATTGTTGATGACTGGGTTACTGTCGCATTAAGTGATCTAAAAGACGAGCGAGATTATCTTGATGAATATGGCACCACAGGATTCTTTCCCAAGAGTATCGCCAAGTTGGAAATTATCCGGATGCAAATGAGTACTCGTGTGTAGTGTCATGATCATGAGATGTATCGCTTGCAATCAATATTCGAAGGGAAGTTGAGCTGCAATTGTTCCATGGTGGATTCATTGATACTGGAAGTCAAATGGAGTAATCTTTAATTGAGATTGATTTTGTCTAACATAAAGCACTCTATATTTAATTGAAAAGAATGTGCCAAGAAGGAATTGATTAAGATATGTTGGCATACATGAAGAATCGATGTGATACAGTTACGTGGCCAAGACCACGTGATACCCCCAACGTCAACCTCCACCCATTTCTTCGATCAATGATCGTTGAAATCTTCGTCCCTTCCTGTATACATGATATCTTGCGCAATCAAAGCCTTGACATGTCTGTAGACAACGTAGAAGTATGTAATGACCAGCACTATACTCATACCTGTCCCCATCCACTTGACGTGCTCACTGCCCAATGCATTGCCGATAGTGATAGTAGCGAGGATCCAGCCGGTATTGGGGAAGACCATAGCGTAGAAGCCGAGATGAAAGTAAACCGGAGGCGACTGGATGACTGCCACTGTTGCAATTCCCCACCACCAAGCTGCAAGAGCCCAGAGGAAGATTGCTGCGATGAGAGCCATGGTGCGGATCATACCTGGATCGATCCTGATACCGTTCATACCAGGTTCGATCCTGTCAGGAAGACCATTGGCCATGCCAATCAAGGCCAGAGCCGTGAAAGACGGGGGCCCAACACACATGTATAAGCCTGGTCTATGTTCTCGGTTGGGTAGGCCTGCGGACATGAGTCGACCGATCATGTGTGCGTACATGAGAACGGCGACAGATAATCCGAGTCCCTGGCAGGTGAGGCCTCCCACAATAATAGGAATGGCTGCGATTTCAGGTTGTGTGTCGGCAATGACTGAGGCGATGGTTCCAGACAACATGATGGGGAAAATCTATTTTCAGTTAGCAAACACATCACAGAAATTTGAAATAGACGAAGGAAGTCGTACTGGTAAGATCCACGTAGGCATCATAGTTTGTAGACCAAAGTTATGAGCTGCAAAGACATAGCTGTACTGTCCGACGGCCAGCATAAGTGTCAAGATAACATATCCCCAGTACGCCACCTGGATGGCCCACGCCAACGTCGCATCGTTATCGGGTATCGCATATCTTTGCGTACTTGTTATGAGAGTTGCAAGAGTTAAAAAGAATGTCGGAAAGAAGAATCCCTCTCGTTCGTGGGTGATGGACCTTGACATGTCGCCAGGATTGAAGAAGAAGCGAAGCATCATTGTCGAACAGATCGCGATAACCAAGAGGATATTGATGATATAAACAGCCAGACCTATTTGTCTCAGCCCTGGGAATTGAAATGGCTGAGCGAAAATAAGCAACGACAACCCGCCAGTGCTCATTGGGAAAGTGAACCACGCGAATGTGAAGTGGTGTAGTCTGTCCTTCAGTGCCATCTTGGGTCGGTTCGGGTCGAACATATCGTGATGGTGTTGCTTCAGGTCGTCGGCTTCGTCTTCGTCGCTGTCGCGGAATGGGTCGTGCCCCTTCTCAACGGCTGGGGTGATGGATCTGTTGTAACTGTGTCGGCCATGGTCAACACTGGCGTGTCGAGTGTCCACCTTGACGCTTAAACGGCCAGGCAAAGCAGAGTTTCGTGCTAACGGTTGCCACTCTTCTGAGTTCTTTCGGGTTGACACGACTGAGTCGGTCCAAGCCGAGTTTTCTTCTGTTCTACCCATGGCTAGAACGTCCAAAACGAAATTAGGGATAGAGAAAGGAAGAACAGACAAAGGAGAAAAGACAAGGAAAAGAAAAAAAGGGGAGGGAAGAAAGGAATTGACAAAAAGTCGACTTTGACACTAGGATTCCAGATCCAGACTTTTTGCACCGAGCACAAACTAGACAGGACGACACGGATTTATATCTAGTGAGGGCATGCTTCTTAGAATAGAATTAGGACGGTCCTTTCGGTAGTTGTTTTAGTTTGGTGGACCTTTTCGTTCATTGCTCCGGTTGACGCCCTGCAAAAACGAAACGCCAAAGTGGCACCCTCTTGGGGACCTTTTGGGTGCTGGCATTCCATTGCTTGGTGTTGAGGCTCTGTCTAAAGCGTGGCAAGAAACAAGGAGGCTACCATATTTAGCCAATACCCCTGTAAGTAGAAAAGATAAACGTCTTGGCGACACCAACCGTCGCAGATGACTAGAGGCGGGTCTCCATGTAACTCTGCCAGATAAGATCCAGATTTTGAAACAACACAACCCAGGGTGATTAGGCGCGATGGTTTCGCACCATGGCGGTTATCTTTGCCACTGTTTGTAGTTGGGCGTCAAAACTCGACGGCAAAACAATACATCTACCCGGAAAGATGTTCCCTGTTCCATGTGAGTGAGATTTGATCATCGCATCCGGCTAGGTCCGGAGGACAGCACAGAAATAGGACAAAGGCGATGACGCTTTCGTCACTTTACTAGATATGACGGGGGAATGTGGATTGAATGCCATGTGCTTGGATTTTCAAAATGAGCCACGATATCAACACAAACCATCTTGTACAAAGGCAAAGACCTGGATATCTAGACATCTTACTATGGCACTTCATCACATACCTCTGACTCTGTGCAGCCTCATCAAAAACACAAAGAATATGGGTTCCGAAAGATTATCGTCAGTGGGGACGCGGAGAGATCCATGTTATGTCAAGGCGTCAAACAATCAGGGGCTCCGCGTGCCAGATACCTCCAACATTTAAAGATACAAGCTTGAGAAGAAGCTTCCCAGATCCCACCACTTGCAGCCAATCAGCATTCGCAACCTCGTCACTCTGGAGCCGCTTTGGGCCCTCTTATCTTAACCGCCCAGGGCCAAAGTACTGCAAGTAGTTAGCTTGTGGCCATAGCTTCAATCGTGAAACAACATCTAAACCCCAGCCGCGGAAGAATTTAGCATTATGTGTTAAGTCTATAAATCTCTTATCTATTGTTTGGTATGGATCTATAGATATATTGTACCGTTACACCTATATATAGATGCCGGAATCTTGCATTCGGGAGACAGAATCGTGTCCACTTTACCCCAATGTCGATACCAAGCGATGCTTCTGGCAGACTTGCATCAAATAAGAGATCTGTATCTGCCGTCTTGGCAGGTTGTTCTCCAGTTGCTTAAAGTATGTGGAATCTTGAGAGTGATCGTCGTCGTGGAAGGACTCGAAACGTGGCATTGTAATAACTCGGATAGTGTCTAAGCGGTGTCAAGTAGCTCTTGATACAGCATCTAATTGCACGGTGGCATAGCCCTGTTCTCAGCTTGTTACCAGTAATAGACTTAAGAAGTGATCTGCGCCATTTACCCTCATGCCTTGTGAGCGAAAATTTGATTGAACTGCACATTTAACTCTGTCGATGTTGAGTGTTACGTGATAGATACTCCTACAGCCTCATCGTGAGTGAAACAAACCCTTCTCAGAAAGAGGGCTACATAGTATAAATAGTACGGAAAAATATCCATTGGAGTATACGAATCACTGAAGCTGAAGCAGTTGATGTTGTAGCGCATGGGCGAGACAGGCCAACTATGCTTGGCCAGAAATACGTTATTGATGGTTCATACCCTATACGCAAGAGACTTACGTAGCTGTAGAGCGGTCCAAGCGTACCCACAACGTTGGCCATAGCAAAGAAAATTGACCTTCTTTGCTTTGGTTCAACTACAGATACTAGTCTAGTCACGTAGCCTAGGTGATCGTAGGCGCCGCTGACTCAGTAGTAGGCGTGTAAACTGTGAAGGGCACAGGCCGGTATGAAACCAAGGACAGCCACGACTCCGCCAATACTGGCGTACCAATCTTCGCCATTCATTATACCCTGGGGGTCTTGACGGAAGTGTTTCATACAAGGACCTTTTGTACCTATCAGATTTACCATAACGACTCGTGTACTTACCCGGGTACAAGCACGGGCTCTTTTTTTCGTCGCAGTGTGAGCTCGTTGAAAACCGGGAAGGTGGTATTTACTTCCGTATGGACGGATATGCCAACGAGAGGCGCATAAAAATATCTGAGTTCTGTTTAGCTATAGTCTAGGTCCCGATGATGATGTTGGAGGAAAGCCGGCATACCAATCAATGGCTATTGGGTTGAGACTTGCGCCACAACCGAGGATTTAACCATCAGCGATCTTCACAGAAGCTGGTCTACAAGCAGGGGTACGTTCTCATCCATGAGGCAAGAGCTACGTCAGACTGGCATCTTTCTTGTCACTAACCGTCTCAGTACACCTGGTCCATCTGGAATCTCGAGAAGGCATGGACTGAAGAGACTCTCAGTGAACTAGCAGGTGGTTTGTTGTTATACAACAAGCAGTACATTAAACTAACCATTCTCGTTAAATTAAGAATGACTTGGTCTGTTATGGAGTTGATGCAGACATAGATCTCACATGGGAATCATGATGAATTGATGAATTCCATTGTCACCGTATGAGGCTTCACAAGCAAGGCCTTTCTGGTATTGATGTATTCAAGATATAATTGCAGCCTCGGAGGAATGCACTTCGATGTCAGCACCGGAATGAGTGCCCCGGGTCGGTGAAATTAAGAACATAAGTTAATAATGATAACTAGATTGAGCAGTTTCACATCTCGCTGTCTCCCATATCCATGAATAAGAAAACCGTAGCCCGAACCAACAGGGTGACATATTTATATACAAGAGGGCAAACAATAAAACAGTGCCTCTATAATCACATGACACTCATACATAGGCTTTAAGGGAAAACAAAATTATTATTTATAGTAGGTATCAATTGCCGTCCGGTTAAGTGCAGCAGATTAACACGCATAATGATATAGAGAAATAATAAATAAGAAAAATAAAAATAAGATGGACGACCGGGGATTCGAACCCCGCTCCTTCCGCATGTTGAAAATACTGTAGTAAACACTAGGCCCGAAGACACCAGTAAACAACGTGCGACGTAATACCACTATACCAGTCGCCCTATTCTGATGTTGGAGAATGAGAGTGAACTTGTAAGTTACAAGGTCCAAGTGGCATAGATTGGGTAGGTGAATGAATGTTGGACTAGCAGCAAAAATATTGCATTTGCGCAAGAGCGACCTTCTCAAATTATATGCAGAATTCTGTTCCCCACTTTAGCTACAGCAACTGAGCGAATCAACGCCACTCCACTCTTTTGCGTTTCGTCCCCTGATCTAACTCAAGATATTCTAGCGAGACGACATACTTCGGGAATATGGCGGATGTATTAAATGTCTTTAACAGTCGCTAGTAGCATTAGAAACGAAATCAGGAGGTTAGGTTATACTATTTAGACTACATTGTTAGGATATTTATTTCTGTGCTCTAAAGCTAAGATACTAACGCTTTATGATCTGCAAAGTTACAACGGTGTGCAACCCTATCTTGGTTTAAATGGGGCGTTGACAAACAAAGTTCGTCGACAGAGTCTAGTATGACAATGCCATCGTTCTTATCCGATATGATATCTTAACCGACTGGAGTAACAAAAAAACTACAGAGTTGAAGATATCTCGGGGATCCTGGGTCAACGGGGTGGTGTCTCTGGCAAGATGAGTGCTTCGACGCGGCGGAGGAGCAGCTATCAACGCTTTGCCTGACAATTCGGCGAGTTCCTCGTTCTGGAGACGTCAGGACACTTGATTGTCCCCGACAAATATGTGAAGTATATGTTTCAATATTGACATTATTCGTATATATTAAAAGAGAATAATCTGCTAATTCGCAAGCATGGATACAATCGAGTTCCGGGCTTGTATGAATGCTTGAAACTCGAGACAAAGAAAACCCCTTAAACCCTATCTGTTAATGATGTAGTGCTTTCTGTATCACCGACAGCATATTTTGTCTTGGCACTTTTCACTTGTTCCAACTGAAAACTACTCTCATTGGCACCACTCATCCCATCAACAAAGCTGGACCCATTGGGATCGCTTTCCTCCAGACGGCGGCTACCAGTCCGTAATCTAGCAATGACCTGCTTACACGCCGCTCGTGATGTATAGTAGTAGATCAACGCGTTCCAGAAGCCTTGCAGAGGGAGCACAAAAGCGCTCACATATCCCAACTGTACAGATGCTTTACCATCGATAAGAATGTACAGCCGGTTCGCGCTTGCCGGAATCCAGGTGATGAGCATTGCTGTGAAGAACAGAAGGGCTGTCTTGGCGTAGGACATTGCTGCCTCGTCGCTAGGGCTGCGTTTACTGCGCTCAGGGTTTTTGATCCTTGTGTTGGGTTGCTCGAACGATGATGCGACGGGTGTTGTAGGACCAGCATAAATATCTGCTGAATGGACTGGGTCGGGTCTGGTAGCAGGTCGAAGAGACTGTCCAGAGGCAGGGGGCGGAGCATCCAATGTTGTGATCGTGATGTCGGTGGTTTTGGCAATACCCGAAAGATCTGAGCTTGGTGGGGCTTGGGATAAATTGGTTCGATCGTTCGAGTATGAGAAGTCATGTAGCCGGCTTCTCCATTTGTAGATGGTAACACCGACGCGGACGTATAAAGCGAAAGCAATGAATATAATTAACCTGGAATACAGTTAGGATTGTTGACTATAAACGAGGTAGAGGGTGACTTACCAGATCAGTCCGTAGGTAGCAAGCTGCCAAGCATCCCATTGTACAGTGAGCCAGCACCACAAATTCGCATTCCCGTATGCTCGAACACCGTCTCCATTCCTCACAAAAAGAAAGGTGATGGCTATGATGAAAGGGATGCCATAGCATAGACTGATGTGAAGCGGCTCAAGTTTACGGAGCTTGACGCCATCGAATCGGTGGTAGAAAGTGAGATAAACATTCGAAGCCATGGCTAGGGCCCAAAAGACATCTGCAAACATAAATCTAGTAAAACGGTAAGCCACTAGCTAGTGGACTAAGCCCTAAGTAAGGACTTACGTCTCAATCAGAAAGGCCTGAGTTTGACATCCAGCAGAATTGGGTTGATGCACAAAACTATTAGATATGAGTGTGGCGACATTGCACATCATGTTTCCGAAGGATGCGTAAAAAAGCATTCTACTGATGGGCTTATGAAACAGCTTGGAAGAACAGTAGGTGGCGATAATGAAGAGTGAGCCAAGAAGGCTTGGGATCGAGCATGCGCGCTCTATGGCGCTGATGGCCGATGCTGCTGATGAGTGAACCATGGCGACTCAAGATGGGGGGTCATCAGTGAATAGAAAGACGCATCCATGGTCAAAGATTTCTACACAAGAGAGCCTTATATAAAATGTATATGCAAGTGGAAAGGGGAACTGGGGAACAGTGGACCAAAGCGCAAGGCGTGCTAGATTGACAGAACTAATATGCCTCAAAATTGATCTACGGATCTAACCAACAACGCTAACCTCGAAACTGCAGTTCATATGGGGAGATGGGATCTGAGAGCTGTTGCCACACGAGCTGTACGAATGCTATAGCCAGTAAGAGTTTGGAAGAACTATACATGGCAATTTAAGTTTCGGGATGAAAAGATATATAGCAAATGCTGCATGCATTACAGATTTACTTCTACCAGATTGAGTTCAGCTAGGGACATGTCATGCTGCAAAATTCGGATATAACACGGAAAGGATGCCAACTGAGTCATACCCCAGCTTCATAACTGTCCACTTAAGTCAGTGCAGCTCTACATATGGATAAGAAGGATTCCTAGCGGGCGATCCTTCGACAACCTAGACTTATTTCCGCTAGTTAAAGACGTCAAAAGTCTCAGCTGAGTCTTAGTGCTTATCTACATGAGAGTCTTTCATACATGATAGGCTAGGTAGTCACGGCGATGCTCGGTTTGTGATGCCTGCTCGGAGGTGTTGAATATTACCAAGAACCCTGGTCAGAATGTCACAAGCTGACCAACAGCCAACTAATTTTATTTCTTATGCTTCTGCACCTCCATTTGGTCTGTGCACCCATTCACCCACATTTGCCAGTGTTTGGGTTGTGAAGCTCTCGACAATTGCCTGGGATGGCATCAACTTTCCTTATAATGATCGAAACATTCTTGCTAAATATTTCTCTACCCAACATCGGCATGAGCCCTTACACCATACCCCTAGAGGATCATCGAGGCCAATACCTTGTTTTACGACATCCTCTCGATCCATCAACGAGGACACCGACCGTGAGTTTGTTCTGTCGCCATAGGGAATTTACCTACCCACCATGAGCACCCCGGCGCGGCGCTAAGCTTCACGGCCCATCTCGATGAGCTGCGTAAGGTGCCTGCATGAAAGTCTGACAAGAGTAAAAATTTCCTTGAGCGAGTTTAGAGAGGCTGGGCTGCCTGAGCACCCGCAACCCATATTGACGACTGTGTTGCTAAACACGTCGAGAAATATCCCCAAGATATGATTTCTATCGCTGCAGCTGGACTTACCAATGTTTTGGTTTATTCTGAAGTGATGAAGGATACGAACGAGGACAGTATCACCTATTCGGACAGGTGAGTCGAACAGACAAGGACCAAAAGAAGGACGGACGAAATCCTTAGTATATATGCACTAAACTGGTCTAATTAATATTCTTGTCGGTCACTAATCCAAGAGAAATGTTGGACAGCTTTGAGAGGAAACTAGATCATCTCGACACTGCTATGACCGACCAAGGTTATCGATGGCACAGCCTGTATTCCCAAAGCGTGTCTCCCACTAGACCATGTTATCTTTAGTTAGATTACTCTTTAGACTTGATGAGGGGGTAATCGAGTCCACTTGTCATGTCAAGTAGTGCAGGCCGCTTACCGTTGCGCAAACACAATGTCCCTTGTTAAGCGTCATTCATATCTTCGCCTATATACTCTATGCTACTCGCCTATCAACTATATACCGTGAACTCAGCATCATCTTATAACATCAGACTTCAGGGCGGCTGGTCCAGTGGCAGGATATTGCAAGCCCTTTTTGATACTGCTGCCCTCGGGCAGTAGGATAGTATTGCAAAGTATTGCAAAGGTCGAGGTTCGAATCCTTGGTCGTCCATTTTTCCCTATTTATCTTTTTGATGACTGATATATCAACTTCATTTTGGATCCTTACCGCCGACTGTATCTATCCCTGCATATGGCAGATTGTTGGCCAGCTGGCAGGCAGACGTCAAGTCGATAATCACAGCCCATATTGTTGTTTTCTTCTTTCCCGGTTAACGTGTGACAAACATGTGTCTGGAATCCTCGCGTGCTTCGCGCTTTATGTGTTTTGATTTCTCATCTCCCTCTTTAGCAAAACCCTCGTTGCATACTTTAGTCTCCCTTGACTCCTCCACTTTCGATGCTGCAATGAACCCCAAAGGCCTTGGCGAAAGGCCAGACGGTGTACAAAAGAGTGATCAGAAGAAGAAAGCTCCCAGCAATGACCTTGAATCAACACTTCTTAGCCCCAGCGTAATGAAGGCCAACAGAACCCTGTTTAGTGGTGACAGTCTCGGATTTGCCACTGATATCGACACACATATTCTCGCGCTGAGGACTCCAGACGTGGATTCCCATCTGGCATTTCTCATGCATTTCCCGTTATCCAATTCAGCAGAAAACAACGGTTTCGACAAGGTTCACGCGAGTGGGATTTTATCGCTACATACGGTACACGATGCAATCGCTGACAACTATAGTGAGTCCTCATACTCGAAAGCCCAATCTCTGTAACTTCTTGGTTTTGTCCACCAGAGGCACTTCACCTTCCCCGTTTGCTATCCCGAAATACCAACAAGAGCCCAATGGAGCGTGAACAGCCTGGCGCCCAAGTACGACTATTGCCATGGTACCAATCACCACTGGTCAGAGATCAGGGCCCTGACTAAGCTCGAAAGTATCGAAAGTATCTGCGGTTATGGATTTCGTGCTGCCTTTAGTCACTAGACCAATACTTTTCATGTAGCCGCTGTCACTGAAAGTCTCGTTCAAAACTTTGGCTGGTTGATCAATGCTTCCAATGAGACGGCCGACAAGAAGCTATCTGCATACTTAGTGCAGATGTCAGCCAAGGCCAGAATGGACAGATCGTACATCGTCATCGTGAGACCTGGTCGCGACTTCTGGGAGCACTACAACAAGGTGTGGGCGCTATTTACCAAGCCTTCCGACTTGACGATCCGCCTGCATGGTGACAACAGCGAGGTCTGGCAAGCTCGCGTTCGGGACCGTCACAGTTTTATTGGCCTCTTGGGGAGTCATTCTCTTGAGTAGAACGACCTTGTCCACGACGCTCCCCCTGAATCGCTTTCAGAGGCAACGCTGTCGGATTTTGAGACGCGCGATCAGTCAAATACAGTATCTGACCCGTGGTGGGACCGTTTCTCACTGAAAAGGAATCTAGGCCTGCGCGACCTTGAGCGCAAGGTCGAAGCTATCTGTCATTTTCTATCTACCGATGCTCCAACGAATGAGCATTTTGGCTTCCCACGCCTTGAAAAGACGTCGGTAATGATGCTGCACAGGGATCTCCGACGTGGTGAGGGATTCTACAACACCATGGTCCGGTAAACCTCTACCACTGGGATCAACAGTGCAGTGAATGAAGTCGGCACAGCCAAAGGTATGTGTCTCCAGACTCTCCCTTCCGTTAAAGTCCTCAGCGGCTCCGACTCGGAATGGGTTGATTCACTCATGATGGAAGCCCTCGAGGAAGATTGTCATCGATTGCGCCAGTATCTGAGCCACAGTCCCCTGGGCTTAGTTCTAGTAACTGCTGTAAGTACCCGCGGGTTAGGATGTGAGACAAACTGACCTCTGAAACATAAGGGACGAAATAAATAATCTAGATTATGCTACTTAGACTAAACCTCTTAGACTATTTACTTTTGTGCCCTAAGACTTAGGAGGCCAACGTTTCTGCTACCTACTGGCAACCACCTGATCACATGGAATATAAGCTAATAATGCACATGGTCCCTGATTCGTCAAGACCACCACCGCGGCCGTCGTCATTCTTGCTATGCATGCCAGTATGTTCAAGGCTTTGGCAAGTGATCCGTCAAACGTTCTGGTCGACAACTTGTGTTTTCGCATTCATGTGGTCTCCAACCGTGTCACAGACCGGTGCAATGATGATAGAGCCATCCGACAGCGCCGCCCACTGGTTCCTCGCGGCTTCAGGCTCGACTACGAGTATGCTGCGTTCAACAGATTGCTACAGAAACCCGACCTGGGCGATGACGCCACCTCTTATGGTCTCTGGAGATCTAGTCAAAATGGAAATTGCACTGTTCGGCGACGTACTGGCTTCTCATCTACCTTGGCTCCTGTTCCGTTCCCGCGCTGTATTTTGACGACAGCAAGGCCCTACATAGTCTACGCGTCTGACCGGACGAAGCGACATGAAATCCCTCAAAAAACAAGTGGCGGGTGAGATTACTTGGGACGAGTAGGCCAATGAGTCGTACCTGACCAAATCAGACTTCGAAACACTGACAGATCGACGAAGATGGGAGTATGAGCCGTGGCGACCTGTACTCTCTCTGGGGCAACACCCTCCTACCGTGTCTGCTTGCGGGTGACGATAATCAACTCGCCCCAGTTGTTCTGATGATGGAGGACTTGTACCTCGACGGGAACACGGCCAGTCGGTTCGGACCTGATGGCAGGATATCGGCACTGGAGTTTGTCAAGGGATCCGGATGGCCCGTCTATCGGCTGAGAACTTGGTCGCGCATGGCGACGGGTGAATCCGCGATCTATCGCACTACGGTCTACATCGATGTCGACTTCACCTGCGGCCCTGGCTACGATATCAGCCTTCTCGGCCATCGCATTGCATCGTGGATCACGTCAGCACATCGAAGAAGAACTTCGATCAGATCCGTGTCGCCCTACTCTATTGCGCTGATTTCGTCTAGACTAAGCAGGCTGGCCGGTTAGCCCTGTCGACCTTCTTATCATTTCGCCGGATATCACCATGATCAAGGCCATATGTAATGGGCTGGGGAAAGCACAGTATGCTGTCCTCAATGGCACGGCGACCTGTAACAATTCACTCGATTCAAGGTCAAGAGAGCGACATGGTCTTTAGTATTACCGGAACAAACAGTTTTGCTGGCACTGGCTACATGTCTGACGAACGCCGCCTCAGCGTTATGTTGAGTTGACACGAGAGTGCTCTTCAGTGACATCGAAACTGTCGAATATAATGGCTAGAGTAAGAAGGCCAAGTTGACTGAAGGGCCCACAGGGATGCCGATCTCTCAGGCTACCATGCTGAAGCGTGTACATAGTATGATGGTTCGGAATGGCCAAGTCACCACGGTCAACTGCACCTGGTTTGCATACTGCTACGAGGAATGGGAAAGACAAGGAACAAGTAGAGGACAATGTATTCGTGCAAAAATCATATGGCAATCCGGTTCCGTCTATTCACGAAGCTGTAGTCTAAAAGCTTTAGAGCTTTAGGATAGATGCCCTAAATGTTTAGTCTAAATAACCTAACCTAAGTTTTCTAATCTCGTTTCTTATGATCGACAGGCTGCTAAAGGTCTGACTTGGACGTACGTTTCTATCGATGGATACTCCCCGCGCGCTGACGAGCAACACCATGCTGGCTCTCACTATGCCTCCTCTCAACTCCCCAATCTTCCTCCTTCGAGTGCTCCGGAAGGACAGGTTGACCACCCAAGCTTGCGAGAACGGCCTTGTTAGTTGCAGTAAAGTCATCGAGGATCTGGAGTTCCTGGAGGCTGAACCAGCGAGGCACGATGACGATGCGTAGAGGAATCAGCAAGATAATCAAGACAGGAAAGCCAATGGCTGCGAGTGTATGCGAGACAGCAACACAGGCAAAGACACCAATGAGCTGAATGCTGATGAAAAGAATGATCTTGCGTCTTCTCACGCGGAGAAGTGGCTCGTCGCGCTGGATAAAACGTTTTTCTGACTGAAGATATATGAACTTTCGAAGGATACCGTTCGACTCGATCGAACCCCACTGCATTCATTGTCAGAGATTGGAGCAGGGACACAAGAAAGCGCTACTGTAACAGGAAAGTGAACTTACACCAACAACGAAGAACACGCCTGCAAAGACCGCAGATGGCATGGTGTGCAGAACCACAAGAAGAGGACCAGTCATTGTACCAATCAATCCAAGGCCCATCAGTAAATGCGAAACGCGTTGCTCAACTACAGCGGCAGCTCTTACAACAGGCCGACGAATTTCTGTATCTTCGCCTTCTGATGTTGGAATGATTTTGAGGTCTGTTTCATATACAGTGAGGGAGTCGGTGTGAACAGGCGCCTACAAGACTAGTTAGACCATAACCTATAAGACTTTGAGATGCACATACTTGTGGTACCAGGCCATTCGGCATGGGAAGTCCAAGAATCCCCGAGACGAATGTTGTGCAGCCGAGTAGGAAGAAGTCCCAGTGAAAGCCACCAGGTTTCTTGAGCGGATATTGGCGGGCCTGTGCGGTTATGCTACTAACGTTCTGTTGACAAACGTGTTAGTTATAAGATCTCCTAGATACTCTCCGGTCACGCGCAACGGTGGACATACGTGATCATAATAGAACAAGAGCATAGTCAAGAACCCGAATGGCATCGCCACAAAGACCCATTTAGCATCCAAGTTCCAAAAGTCAATAAGCCAGTCTCTGGACTGTGTCGGGTAGAACGCCTTGGTGACAGGTACGCGTTCTATGTGTGTCGTCTCAAGTCTACCAGGGAAGTGAGAGAAACCGACCCAGAAGAGGGTTCCAAACTGTTGACTGTTTAGCATGCCTTTATGTCAGATCAAAGATTAAACGCACCACATAAGCATAATCGGCCAGAAAGGTCCGGAATCCTGGTTTCCATACAGTACTAGAGCCAAGCTTCTCAAGACCATAGACTGTGCCAAAGTAAAGAATGGCAATGATACAGGCGAGAAATCCTGCCGCGGATCCTTGTTGGTCGAACTCGTTGACCAGCTCTTCCACTCCCTTGACTGATCTATGGTTAGGATCGCGAGTCGACACTCAATAATTGAACTTACTGATGTAGATGATTCCAACATACATGCCGAAAGCCTCGCTCGAAAAGTCAGTGACATAACGCATGTAATCACAGGTGTTAAAAATAGCCACAAGCCAGTGGAAGATGGCTGCCCAGATGCCAGTCCATGCCATGAACTGAGGATATATCGAGATATCATAGATGCTAATGATATCGTATATGGTAAAGTTGAACAAAGATATAAGACCTGTAACGCCAACAATGGTGAGAGGCTGTGTACTCAGAAGACTGAAGACAACCGCTGCTAGAGCTGAGGAGAAGAGGGCTTCGTTGATACCAAAGAACTGCCCTGTTCGTCGGTACATGTCGAGTGTGTATGCGATAGCTGGAAGAAGACTGTCGAAAGTATTAGTCGTTTCACTAGTGGATAGCAGTGGTGATGCATACTTGACAAAGTACATGCGGATAGTACTGGCGACCACACGATATGTAAAGGCATCTGTGATGTCGCTCCAGTAGTATGGAAGACGACGTTTGACATCGTGGTACATCCCTCTACCAGGGTGAAAGATTCTCCATCGTCTCCATCCTTTTCTATTGTCGTAGCTGTAGGACAAGTTTGTCTTTTGTTGCGTTAGGGTCGCGCCACCAGATGAGTCGCCAGGTTCTATGTCGGTAGGGTGGGTGTCGTCGGACATATTGGCAGGATGAGGGAAGAGAGTGTCAAGAGTATGGGAGACTTGATCGAAGACCGGTATATAAGGAGTAGTAGAAGACGTTTGGCAGATATATAGTGCTAGATAAAGTCTCATTTATGCTTATCGGACCCGAGTACTCGCATTCTCTTTATACTTGGCACAAGGGGCTAGTCTATAGTATGTAGTCTCGGAGGCGTCAATTCAAAGCAGTGGGTCCATGACAGCATTATTGGATCTTATTATGCAGCCCGGGCAGAAATTTGCCATGGGTAAATTCATTTCCTAAACAAAGAACGGCAAAATAGCTCCAAAAGTTTGATATATAAAAAATCATCAATCATCAAATCGCCTGCTCCTCCCAGTCACTCATGTATGCATAATCCTTCGCCCTGTCTCGCATCTATTGTAGTCCCTCGTATGTCGTGTCAACCAAGAAGCATAGGTAGGCCATGGTGTAAGCGTCTATCGTCATGTAGCAGATGCAACTGTAGCACCCTGCTGTTGAGATTGGCTACGAGGGATTGGCTGCCTTTCTGATGTGCTGTTGTGGTGGACTCGATGAGAAGGCTGTTAACACCATGATTAGCAAAGTAACATCGACGGTGGTCAGAATAACCTACCATTCTGATTAGAAGACCATGGCATGTTGTAAACCCCATATCCATCTCCCCGCTGTTGGTTCCACCCGAAGCGATTTTTGATGTCTTGTTGTAGTAACAGCATCTGGATCTCGAATTCTTTTTGGCATCGAACGTAGTCGACACCAGGTTTTCTGTCCTCGGCGTGAAAGGGTAAAGAGTCCATGTTGAATAAGTTTAGTAGATATGATATGTGTTTGATAGTATCACAACAACGAGGGAATAATTTTGAAAAGAAGAAGAATTACACCAGGCACAGAATTGTTAGTTAGGTAGTTGTTGGTTGGAGCATGAGCGAGCATGACTTGACTAGTGACTAGAACAGTGACTAGGGTGGTCATGTCATGTCACGTCTGACTGTCAGATGGTTCCACTCGGTAAAGAGATCCTTTCTAACCAATAACATGACGATATAAAGTTCCTCACAGTTTAATTCAGTGTCGCGTAATCGTTACAATGCCGCGTAAAGTCGGATACAGCGAACCGATATTTTATGGCTTGCGGGTAAATGTAGCCGAAGTCGGATACCTATTCTAGATCCTTTCTCTTACTTGTTATTATGACTCTCTCTACCTCGGGAGTCGGGACAGAGAGACAGAACCTTTTTGATCCAGTGCTTTGGGTCAGATCTTATCTAGGCGGCGATGTGATGCATCGTTTTTTTCATCAAATGAGCTTATCTTGTACGTTAAAAAAATACCAGGATGGTCTGTTGCATATCATACGTATCACTTTCCATTGATGAGTATGAACTTTGTGGACCAAACACCTTCAAACACGCACCAAGATATCTAAATTGCAACGGTAGCACTGAAGCACAACGGTATTCAAAATGCTACATGCCGTCACGAATCGCCGGGGCAGCCCTACGACCATGCAGGCAGTAGGCATCGGCATGTTAAGTATGGAGAGGCGTGGAGAGGCGCAAAGCGGCGTCAAGACCCTGGAACATGGCCGAATCCCATGTTTCGACTCTGAGTACCATGTCTTGGCGGCATTAAACTAAGAAAACCACTTCGGACTTGATCTAAAGTCCACCAATCAACACCATCAAACTATGACGCTCGCTTTCCCAATGGAGATCCCGAAAGAGGCAAGGTTAAACGATTTCGGGTATCAAGCTAGAATGTGTTAAGAAGCCAAGAATCTGCCCGAGCAAGAAATTCCATAGCTCTCACCTTCTTCTCCATCTCGCTTTGTTCGGCAATTCTTGCCTGCCGGGAGGACTGCTGAAGTCGTCCACGTTACGCTGGCCATATGGACCTCAGAGATATCTTGGAAGCTACTGACTTCTATTCTAATTTTACTGCCGCGCTATCATCCTTTTCCCTCAACGAACTCAAGCATCCAACGTTGAATTTACAAATCATTATCCAAGAAGGGGATAGCGCTGATGATGACGGATCGGGATCTTTGGAAACCAATAAAGAACCCATCCTGCAGTCAGGACACCTTCTACTCTCGGTGCGTTTTTTTGATTGATCATTGATTACGACGCAAATTCATGCCATGAAAACAAGTCTGAGCGAAACTTTTACTGACGAATCTTATTAAAGCATAAAATCCCTCTTCGCATTGGCAATGGCTCGTGCAGCATCGAACCTGCTAGTCCAATCTTGGCCGAGAGAGAGTCGTCTCCGGAGGATCGTACACCAACCAATCGGAGGGAGGTCGAAATTCGAAGACGTACTCAGAGTCATAAGACACACAAGAGACAAGGCGGTTTGAGGTTGGCTGCGGCGAACGGGGATGTTCCGCTGGAAGGTGACGTTGACGACAAAAATCCGAGACAGATGCAGGTCGGACAAGAGAACTTTCCAAAGCGAGTCAAAGTCAAGCACGATGGAGTGTTTCATCCGAAGGAATCATCCCTCGGGAAGTTTATCGTGGGGGTTTGGGATCAGATACATTCTGGGCTGATCCTTGAACCACATGTCCTTACGGAGCAAGTTCAGCTCACTTCTCACTCGTCGGGAAGCAGCCCTTCTGGGGAACTTGTGTCAACAGCTCCGATCGTGCGTCCGGACCAGACTTGGGAATCTTTCAATCGAAGCAACATCTTCTGTCAAAGAGTCACTCAGGCCAGCCGCACATGTCGTTCCATCGAAGTTATCGTCCAAGCGCGATGGGTTGAATTGTTTGACTCTTACGTCGAGTACCTTGCCAACACAAATCCAAACCTATCTACGACAAAATGTCGCATGAGAGCTATAGCCGAGGCATGCACCGACTTTGGCTGGACCGAAAAGGAACTTCGCAATAAGATGGGTATTTGGCGAGGTTACAAAGAGATTAAGGATGTCCTTGGCTGGGTTGCATTGGTCTTTTCCGGAATGGGACTCTATCGGCTGTGCAAGTACCGCGTTGACTTTGATAAAGAGAAGTTCTCTCGGGCACGGACTTTGGGAAAGCGAATGGAAGTTGCTGCAGATACCCTGCATACAAATTGGCGACAGCTCTTGGCCATTGTAGGCGAGTCAACGGAACCACGTTTCGCTGGACATCCTCACGACTGGGTGGTACATCAAGATGGCTCAGACCCGGTCCCTCTTCGATCAACGTACCTTAAATACGATTCCAGTTTCACGTTTGAACATCTGGATGAGTCTATCATAGATACTGCGTTATGGGGAGCCGATGATCCTCGCTGGACCCCGCCATCATCGACTATATGCGTTTCTGGCGTCTATCTTTGCGACTTGTGCAGCGAAGTACAGTCCAACGAAGGCACAATCAACGCCTGCAAATGCTTCCCAAATCTATTTGGCGTGCCAAGGTTACCAATCCCGGTCCAAGTCTTCCGCACATCCAACGGTCGCAATAACGGCCTTCAAGCCTTGGTAGCCTTTGAAAGAGGCACTGCGATTGGAGAGTTCGTCGGCTTGATCACCAAAGAAATCGAAGAACAGGATGTCATGGATAGTCAAGTCGGTGGAACACGATATCAGATCTGGCAGGGGAAACAGGGAAACTTTACCCGATTCGCCAACCACAGCTGCAAACCAAATGCACAGTTTCAGAAATTCGTCTGGCTCGGGACCCAGCACATCGTGATGGTGAGTAAAGGCATCGAAGCGGGGACGGAGATCACGGTGGATTATACCGAGAGCTATTGGCGGGGTTTAGACAAGAAGTGCCTCTGCGGAGAACCTTGCTGCCGGTACAACAAGGCCGATAATGGCAGGCCTGATCTGCAGAGGTTGAAGGAAGGATAAACTTTTGATGTTAGAATTGACTCTAACGGTGTGATCTGCAAGTATAGTTCCGGAGGATGACCAATAGTATGTTAGAGTTTAAGGCTGACCAGGAGTGACGAATCGTCAATTAATCATAATTCCGCTACTCACCGACTTCCTAACACGACATCTTGTGCCGAGGTCAGTGAACCTCTTGGGATAACATAGCTGACATACCGCGACTGTGCCGCTCCAATATGATCAACAGAAAGATCCCTTTGGCGTCATATCT
Organism: Fusarium subtropicale; assembly: GCA_003670145.1. NCBI lineage: Eukaryota > Fungi > Ascomycota > Sordariomycetes > Hypocreales > Nectriaceae > Fusarium > Fusarium subtropicale. Next base: position 30,847 of record QRAA01000302.1, on the reverse strand, counting down.
ATTTACCCGCCTTAGACAAGCAGGCACTCGACGCATATACGGAGTACCTGGTGACTTTACACTCAGGGCTCTCGATCATGTTCCCCGCTCTGGACTCCAATTTGTGGGATGCTGCAATGAGCTGAATGCAGGATATGCCGCAGATGGCTACGCCCGAGCTCAGCGTCACCATCTGCAGTCAGGCCTTGGTGCATTGATTACAACCTATGGTGTCGGTGAGCTGAGTGCAGCCAATGCCGTTGCTGGAAGTTACGCAGAGCATTTGCCAGTTGTTCACATCGTTGGAACACCTTCTCAGAAAGCACGACAGGTTTCGACTACCGGTATCGGTGGAAAGACACCGCATTTGCATATTCATCACACCCTGGCTGATTCACGAATTGGAGTGTTTCGGGAGATTGCGGAGAAGTTTACTGTTGCACAGCTTGATCTTGCGGGCGTCGATGCTGAAGATGTACCCACCAAAGTCGATGAGGTACTCGCGAAGGCGCTGCATCATAGTCGTCCGGTCTACGTCGAGCTGCCGTCTGATGCAGTAGAAACTGCGGTATCTTCGACCCCGCTTGAAAGACCAATTGACGAGAGACGAGCCGCAAGCGAAGAATCTAACCACTTGAAGACGCGAGAAAAGGCCGATGATCTCTTGCAAAAGCTTCGTGCTGCTAAGCGGCCGTTGATCCTAGTCGATCGAGGTGATGGAATCGAAACTATCCGACCCGATATCAACGAATTTGTGCAAAAGTCGGGCATTCCAACAGTGTCACTACCATCAGGCGCCAGCATGGTTGATAACTCGTTGCCCAACTACTTCGGCGTGCATTCTGGATCGATTGGTATTGTTGACATGACCACTGCTGTGAAGTCGGCAGATTTGGTCTTGGCTTTTGGGTGTCAGTTCTCAGATACTCAAACGCTTGGCTGGGGTGTCGTTCCTGAACGAGACAACATGATCATGATAGGAAGAAACCATATTGAGGGTGATCAAACCGATACTGGAGAGGTCTTGAGGATGATCACTGCAAATATTAACAGCCGTGGTCTCGCAAAGCAAGATACATCCTCGTGGGGCAATTTCCGCCATCTACCTTCGCAGACACTGGAGCCGGCGTCTCATATAAACCAGGACGAATTCTACATCCATCTTAACAAGTATCTCAAGGACAACGACACTATCTTGTTAGGTAATGCAACGCCAATAATAGGTGGTCGAGACTTTGTCCTTCCCCCTTCTTCTCAACTCATTGCGTCAGGGATGTGGTTCTCGATTGGCCACATGCTCCCGGCTGCCATGGGAGTTTCTCAAGCAAAAGCCGATCAGGGTTCATCTGGCCGCACGATTCTTCTTGACGGTGACGGAAGCTTCCAGATGACCGCTCAAGAGTTGAGCACCATTATACACAAGCGCGTCAATATGGTCGTTTTTATCATCAACAACAGCGGGTATACGTATGAGAGATATATCCACGGTATGGATGAGGAGTACAATGATGTTGCACCGTGGAACTACAGTCTTGGTCCAAAGCTTTTTGGTTCAGCCCCAGATGGGTACCCGATTCAGTCTTGCCGAGTGCAGACCTGGACAGAGCTGGATAGTGTTCTTAACTCTGAAGGATTCTCGACCGGAAGAGGCTTGACGCTGGTTGATGTTGTTATAGACAAGTACGATATATCAGAAAGGGCGAAAGCTTTGTTCGAGTTGGTTAATAAGCAACTCTGAAAGGATCCTTAAGATAGAAATAAATCTACAATTGTATGCGTTGATATTCCACTCTATTGCTTGAGTATGATCAATATCTCCTGATAGTTGGTTCGTGTGCGATAGGAATCCCATCTAATAATCGGGATATTCCTGTTTAATGTGTCCTCCAGGCATCCCAGTCAATGTCGCCAATAAGGGTCATCCTTATATCCCGTTTTGGTTCAATTGAGCTTTCTTCACTATGACATCCTCCAGTGTCGATATCACCGTCTCAATCTCTTCGCCTAAGCACTGTTAGTGTCACAATTCAGCATGGTTTCAGAGACGTACATGTATTGTAGTGCGCCATGCTCACTCGTACGACCCCGTCTGTGGCATCTAGATCCAAAACCTCTGTGATCAATCGATGAGAGTAAAAGTGACCGTGCTTCAAGCCAATGTTCGAGTTGGCTTCAATCGCCGCCACGACGCTTCGAGAATTCCAGCCTTCGACAGTGAAGCTCACGATAGGAACTCGACTTTCTGAATCACTGTTAGGCTCTCCGTAGATAGTGATGTCCTCTCGTTTTTTCAGGTAGTCGAGTAGCATCGTTTGTATCTGTGTCTCTTGCTTGACGCTACCCTCCCAGCCATGTTCGGACAAGTGATCCACGACGGTAGGAATGCTCGCTATCAATTCGTAGCTTCCGGCTGCGAATGAGGCCTTGTCAGACAGGGTCTGTGCAGCGTTGAAGTAATGGCCTAACGGCCGGAGATGCTTCTGAGCTTCTCGACTTGCGTATAGCATGGAGATGTGGGGACCAAAGATCTTGTACCATGAGAGGCTATAAAAGTCGACGCCAAGATCTTTCACATCGACTGAGCGATGGGGCGCATAAGCAACGCCATCCACACAGACAAGAACGTCAGGATACTCATGGGCAGCAGTTGTGATGGCCTTTACATCATGGATAGAGCCCAGCAGATTTGTAGTATGAGTAAAGGCTAGGAGCTTTGTTCTGTTGGATAGTAAAGGCTTAAGAGTTTCGACTGTAAGTTTAGGGTTGTTGCCCTGCCCTTCTGGATTCCAGAACCTGACACCAAGTCCCTGTCGTTCTGCGAGATCAAGCCATGGTGCGATGTTGGATTCGTGGTCAAGGGTTGACAAGATAATCTCATCACCTTCAGCGAATGTAAGACCAAGGGCCAGGTTGCGAAGAAGTTGAGTTGACGAGGCGCCATACACTACCCCAAACATCAGTTTCAAGTTACGCCGCAAGCTTCACTGGTGACATACCAATCTCATCTGGTAGCGCATTGATGTATCGTGAACCTGCTTCATATCCTTTGTTCACCTTCTTGGCTGCTGTCTGACTGGCGTCATACGATCCACCCATTTGCACATTTGAAGTGATTAAATAATCCCGTATCCTGATTACAGTTAGTAACAGTCAAATAATGTCCTTGACTGATTGGCATACGAGTCGGCAGCAGCGCCTAGGATCTGACTACCTCCAGCATTATCTAAAAAGACCTGTTTCTGCTGCAACGCAGGAAACTGGGCTCTCAGAGCTGCAATGTCGGATTTGGACTGCGTCATACTGGACTCCTCGAGTTGTGATAAGAGGCTTTCTACTCGCTCTAGATTTGTTAGTCGATAGAAATGTGTCCGTTTGATGCTTCCTCACAATAAAAGGCCAGGTTGACTGAAGGTTGGGTTAAAAGGCGGGGTAGTCTCGGGGACAAACTCCGGTGATTATGATGCAATCAATTGTACATGATAGTCAATCGAAAAGGGAAGGTGAGTAAAGATTGCGATAGCAAGGAATAAGCAAAAAAGACAGAGTAGTCAGTCTTATTGCCGAGTGAGCATTATATAAGCATTTTAACCACAGCACTATCACACAAATAAAACCCAAAGTGGAACATTTATCAACATGAACAGGATTTCAAACAGCTCTGCTTTCTCTAACCTAGAGACGAGTCAATGCAAAGGCTTCTGGTGATGAATCAGCATTGCACGGAGCCCTCTTATTCATGTCGGCAATCTGTGGATGGGTGTCGCACAATTGTCATCACCATAAGTGTCGTTTCTTTATTTATTACAATGAATTCTTTCATCTTGAAGCCTCATGCTTGTCACTGAATGAAGGGTTAGCCATGATGCATGCCCAATACATCACCATTCAACGTATCACAGTAAGCAACCATCAAGTATATAAACTATCAATAGATAGTCAGTTCATTCTTCTTCTACAAGCTACATTGCAAACAACCCAACTCTACAACCCCAATAACACGCCGGATCTACAACTCACAATGTGTACCTACACTCACAGCGTTACGAAATGCAGAAAGTGCGGCGAAATCTTGTACGAAGACAATCCGTGTACGTCCCGATGCACACCGAACAAGGAGGGCCGTCCTTGCCAAAAGACAACGTACAAGGCCACCAAATATACTGACCCAGACAATTGTGGTCAGTGTGCGAAGAAAGCGAAGGAAACGAGCAAGTGATTAGATAGATTGGATACAGGGACTGGAACACACGACGTGATCGATGTGTGACTTTCAGCGTGATACAGTTTAGTTCAGTGGAATAATTCCTGCATGCTCCATTCTTATTGCATTGCATGATATGTGATGAATTAAACAACAAGAATTCCTCTATCCAATGGTCTGCTCAAGTTCTCCTGATGGGTCTCACAATTGTGGTTTACCACACGATTGGGATAGTGGTACCTCCAGTCTATGTACTTGATCTAATTCGCCAGCGATACCAGTGACTCTGCCCTCGGTAGACAACGTGCAACCTCGGATATGGTATCCAGATGGGGTACGGGTAAACTTACTTCCTCGAGCAACCTAGCACAACGATCACCTGTCTGCGAGCAAGATATTCTGTGTTACGGGACTCTAACGCACACAAGGGTCTCGTCGCACGTCCACGTCAGACTGGGTACTATATAATATCCCTCTAGCTCGCCCACGACGTCAGCTTCCAGTAGATATCAGGCTTCCGAAAATCAAACGTCACAAGGCTTTGTCAGCAATTCAACATGTGCACCACCATCCGTATCATGACAAAGTGTTCAGTGTGTTGGTACGTCATAAATACGACACATGGTGTGACTCAACAGTGCGAGGGGTATCTAGAGAATGGAGTTTGCTCTGGTGTTCATCGTCCGACGAGAACTCAGTATACGGATGAGTCTAGTTGTCCAGAGTGTATGAAGAAGAGGAATTCTGGAAAATGAAGAAATGAGTCTGGGGCTATGAATATGGGAGGTAAATGAGTTGTATTGTTGGTCGATAGAAGTTTAGTGTGTGGTTACAAACTGGCGATTGTGGAACATGGCAACTTCGAGGTAGTATTGCTTGAGTTCATTGGGGAAGGCGATGAAATTGACAAGTCTGATCGAGTCCATCACATTCTTTTAGAGTATTCCCGTTTGAAATTACAAAAAGAAATTACAAGAACGCAGCTACTCAAAGCCTGCTGGAAAAGGAGCTAGATATCGATTAAACTGGTTATGAATGAAATTGAAAGAAGGGCTGAACGAAGACGTGGCAATTCAGGGGGCAACATATCAGTTGACCTCGTGGCTTAGGGTTTATAAATAGACTATTCTAAAAGACCATAAACCAGCTCACTAATTTCGTCTATTATACTTTCAATAGTCAGTTGACTCATAGGCAAGATGATTACACGGTCAGGTCAATCACGTGGTGACACAGTTGGCACTTCCTATGCTCCACAGCCAATGATGGTGTCTATTCAAGAGATCTATAAACAAATGCAACCGATCTATAAGAAACAAAGCCCAATCTAAAAGTGTTCAAACCGTAGCTCAAATTTACATCAGAAGCATGGCACCGCACAGAGCGCCCAGACTCAACCACATCTTGGGCATGTTTCCAGAAGCGCTGTTCTCGTCACTCTTGGCGGTAGAAGAAGCGCTACTACCCGTCGATGTGCCGGTCTCAGAACCACTTGTCTCTTCAGCCTTGTTGTTCTTGAAGTCGCTGCTTCCAGTCTCACTTGATTTGGCGGTAGACATGGTTGTAGCGTCAGACTCGGAGTCGGTAGCAGTTCCGGTTGCGGACTCAGTGGCAGACTCGGTAGTCTTGGATTCCGTCTTGGACTCTGTCTTGGAGGCAGTCGCAGAAGCAGTTGTTGACTCTGTCTCGTCCTTGTCTTCATCCTTATCCTCGTCGTCGCTGCCGTTGTCCTTCTTGTCGAACTTGATACTCTTGTAAGATCCTGTTTCATCGCCGTAGGTGTAGCTGTCAGCAGGGTTTAGGTTCTGAACCATGACCTTCTGCACAACCATAGTGAAAGGGACCTTGGAAAAGTCTGTGGGTCCGCCGGCCCACTCAATTGCTTGAAGATCGTCAGCTTGAGTTCTCACGGCATCATCATGTATCTACTCACTTCCTTCTTCGTTCTGTTTTGTATCTCCTCCGCTCCAGATTCCAAGCTTGATGCGCATAGGTGTTTGAGGATAGTTCTCTCCTCCCGAAGGATAGGCGAGCGTTCGGACGTTCTTACTATCGATGTACCACTCGATCGAATCCTTGGTCCAATGGACGGTATAGTTGTGGAAATCGGCTTGGGCGTTGTCGACGGGGAATGTAAGACTCTGAGTGTTGTCTGTGCTGGCCTTTGCGTACCAATTTGACTGAGCTTCGTTGGGACGACCTCCCAGAAACTCCCAGTCACTGCGAAAGTCGATGTTAGTACACGCCACAACACCACACCACACCTGTGATAGTTACAACTTACATCTCGTCGAGAACGTCTGAGAGGAAAACGATAGAAGAAACAATGCCTTGTCCAGGGGCAGCCTTCAAGTGAACTTCGAGACGGCCGAAGAACATGTGCCACTTGGTCTGAATAGTTGGTGACTGGCCCTCTTTGTCGATTGTAAACTCGGCACCTTCCGAAGTATATTTGACGTCTCCGTGGCCAGTTCCTTCCCAGTTGTCGTCGTCGGCGCCCTTTGTAAAGTCCACCGTGTAGGACGAAGCATCAAGACCAACGTCAGGATCGCACGCTGCAAGCCAAATCAGTTTCTGTGTCACTATTAATGACACATTTCCGTGTACTACTTACACTTCTTCATTGGGTTGCAGCTTGTATAAGTCTGCGCAGTAACTGAGGCCGCCAGGGTGGCAGCCATAGCGATCTTTGACCAAGCGGAAACCATTTTGGCGGATATTGCAACGAATGTGATTGATTAGAAAAATTGAAAAGCAAAAGAAAGATTATTAGGACTATTAAAAACGAATGAAGTGGTAGATAACGAGTAACGAAAGACGGTGTGTATTGACACGATTTAAAAGAATGCGACGTCAGGCTACTACGCAAGCAAGACTGTTCAGAAAGAGCAAACTTTCGGCAAGTGGGAAGGAGAAAGAAGATCAGACGAAGACATGGGGGCTAGACCAGTGGATATAAAAATAAGTTACGGATAAGCCCTGAGCTGAGAGTGCGATATTTCTTTCTCTCCTTTTACTGCTGCGCCTGCTACTCCGTACCTAGTAAACCTTTGTTCAGGTTGGGTTTAGCTGATCTTGGCTAATCAGTGTTGGTCGGCGTTAGGCAGGTGTTAGCTATCAGCGATACGGGGAGGAAATGAAGATGGTCGCTGATACTGGGTCCCTTGGTTGCGTAAGGATCCTTGTCTTGTGGATACGCAAGCCTTGACGCGTAATGGGGCATCCTTGCTCCATAATATGGAGTGACTATTGATTGTCTATGGGGAAGAACCCTCGTGATTCGGTGTTGATGCCAGACGGGCCGTGAAAACTGGGGAGAGCTGGATGATCTGAGAGCTTGACTTGTTTTCTTCGTCCAGTTCCATCGTTGACTTTCTTGTCTCAGCGGATCTCGACGTTTTGGGAGTGGAGAGGCCTGCTAGTCAGGCACTGAATCCTCTGGTTAGCTCGTAAAATTTGACAGGCAAGGTTTGTTCAGTGTACATACCGTGAACAAGGTGTGAGATAACAGGTTGTTTAGCGATATTATAACCGGTGATACGAGCAAAATCGTGTCTATTTTTGTTGACTGGCACCGTTACATATAAGGCCCAATTCCAATCCCACGCGACGATTTGTAGAAACGATTATCGCTTAAAGATTTCGATGAACTCGTGTCAGGCCGAGAAGCTTGGTTGGGGGCTTCCACAGCCACTCCGCCCTTGCAGGACTCAACTAGGTACTAAATTGGAGAACCAACAGGGCTAGCACGGATCTCGACTCGGATCGATCGGCTTCGACGGCGTGAGTTGTAGGGTAGTATGGATCAAGATTCGCAAGCACCAAAAGCCACTCATCTTGATGGTTTGACTTAGTTTAAACTAGTAATTCAAGACAGATCCTATTTGAGATGCTCTTTCATTAGTACTAATTTTAAGATCTGATACATAAGGCTCTATATGGTAGGAGTGATAGATACAAAACACTACGAGTTACTAACCAACGTTTGGTAAGAACAATGACCTTTGAGCTTCTAGTCATAAACAAATATCCTTCGGAAACTTGGTATGAGTGGCATACTCTGTAATTGATTTGCTATTTCGTCTCTTATGATTTCAATGACCAATTTTCCCAATACCCTGAGATAACTTTGGAATCTGCGATAATCTCGTCAACGTTTGTGTACACGAGAAGCACTCGGAAGGTGGAATAAAACAATTGAATTATTTATAAATTCGTTCCACCCAATTGTTTACGAGCGTTGCTTATAGGAGGCCTCGTTAAGCCATGTACCCAGCTCAATGCCCATCTGTGCACTCTGGTCTATCATGCTAAGATGTCCAGCCTTATCAATAACAACAATCTCCCTAGCCTTCAATGCATTGCCCAATCTATACGCCACTTCGACTGGAAGCCATTTGTCGTCAGCACCCCAAATGACCTTAACTCGTAATTTGGAGCCAACTTCGCCATATCTCCCTTCGACTTCTTCTGTGCTTCTCCAATTCGCTTGGCATAGTTCTCTGATGAAACCTTGTTTGCCGCCTTCCCGTATCCAGGGCTCTTTGAGCATCTGCATTGTTTCGCTTGGTAATTCGTGATACGCTGCGTCTCTGATGTAACTCTCCAGAATTCCCTCGAATACAGAGTCGGGAAGTTGTTCAAAGATGTGCGGGTTCTCGGCCATGCTCTTGAAGAGAGGTTGGCCGAATGGACCGATCGCTACGACGTCAATCAAGCAAAGACTCTCAAAAGACAATTCGTGCAGAATGTATCCTCGAAGACTGACCAAGCCGCCGTTATCATGAGCGACGACTGTCAAGCATTAGTATCGTCATTTATGTTCAATGTATCGAGTCGCAATACTTACCGTGAGCTGTTGGATAAGACCAGCCACACTCCCATTCTTTGTATAGGGCAGAAAAGACCTCTGCTTGTCGTGCAAGATTGCTGTCAAACTGTTCGACGGGGTGTATACTTGGTAACAGGCCTTGTTTCAGAAGTTCCGGGGGCGATTCACCAAAGCCAGGTCTATCAAAAAGATAAACGCAGAATCGACGCGACAGTGCAATCGCAAAGTCTATCCAGACGCGTGAAGACCAAGGTGTCCCATGAACGAAAATTAGAGGAGGGAGGCCTTCGTCGCCCAATGTTCCCCATTTAATATCGTACAAATGAGTTGAGGTTTCGTAGTGAAACGTCTGAGTGAGAACTGACGGTTCTTGTAATGATGTCATGGTATCAATGAGATGAGCTTTAATTGAGACTGCGATTGAAATGGGCCGTGAGAAGATGAGTGATTGTTCAAGGATGAATGAGAAATGAGCTTGATGGATTTGCATTATTTATGCTAAATGGGAATGGCTGGTAGATTCGCCACGCGCCCTTCTCTCGACAATTGCGACTAAATGAAGATGACATCCCAAGATATTGTCATGACGGCAACAATCATCAGTTTCAATCGAAAATACTTGGTATAAATAACCAGAAGCCACAATTGTATCAATGCAGACCGTTCATTTCTTTTCAAGATTATATAACACAATTTGCGACCGACGATGTTGACTTTGTGTTATCTTGGCATGGGTACGGATCCTAGTGACGCCCTTGGATTGACATCGAGGAACCAAGACACTTTCCCCCTCAACTCCACCTCCCACTTCTTCTTCTTCAATCACAACAAAGGCGCACGGGATCGTGATCCTCTACCAAAAAAAGAGGCGACTTCAAAATGTCAACTACGACTGCCGTCCAGCTTGAACCTCTGGGCAACGGGACGTCCTACGAAGCCTCATCATCCAACCTCCGTCCACGAGGAGGGCACGCCGAAGCAGCATCAAGTCACCAAAATGACTCTGATGATCCAGCCCTCGAAGCTTCACGCATCGCAGATAGTACAGTCCCAGACGGAGGTTACGGATGGGTAGTCATTGGAGCCTGCGCAATGGTAACTTAGCCCTCCTCCAACTGTTCAACTTTCCGTCTGACACTTCAAGGTAGCATGGTGGGTGATAGGATTGAGCTACACTTGGGGTGTGTATCAGCGCGCCCTCGTTCAGCGAGGTGTTGGCTCGCCTCTCGCCTTATCATTCTGCGGATCCATTTCTCCAGCACTTATGGCGACGGTTGGAATGCTAGTGTCAAGGATGATCAGATCTTTCGGAACCAGAACGCTCAGCTGTGTTGGTATCAGTCTTATGGGCCTCTCATTTGTCTTCGCAAGTTTTGTGACTGATCATCTCGTGGGACTCATCTTTCTCCCCGGTGTGCCGCTGGGACTCGGTATGAGCGGCTGTTTCATGTCATTCTCCGTCGTGCCAGCGCAGTACTTCATGAAGCGACGCGGCATCGCAAACGGTATCGTGTATGCTGGAGGAGGCTTTGGAGGTGCTATCATGAGTATCGCGACTGACTCTCTAATCGAAAAATACAGCGTTGAGTGGGCGTTCCGGATCACGGGGCTGATGATTATTGGCACTGGTCTTCCAGCTGCATATCTCATCAAAGAAAGAACACCTCTCGCCAGGGCAGGAATAGTTGACTGGAATTTGTTCCGTCAGCTCAACTTTGCCATCCTATTTTTCGCTGCTGGCATCGGCATTTTCCCACTCCTGGTGCCACCTTATTTTCTTCCTTTGTATTCCAGCTCCATGGGTCTCAGCACAAGTACTGGTGCTGGTCTGTTGGCAGGCTTCAGTTTTGCTTCGGCTGTGGGACGAATCATCAGTGGTTATCTCTGTGACATCCTGGGTCCCATAAACACCCTTTGGGCATTCTTTCTGGGAAACTCGATTACAATGCTCGCTCTTTGGCCCGCTTCGACGTCACTTGCGCCGCTGGCTGTCTTTGCAGTCCTTAATGGTCTCATGAATGGTGGTTTCTTCTCCTCTATGCCCACCGTTGTCAGCAATGTCTTTGGATCAGCGCGTGTATCCACAGCAATGGCAATGATGATTGTTGGCTGGGTTCTCGGATACTTGCTTGTAGGTTCACTCACACAAATCACAAGACTATGCTAACAGTGATAGGGATCCCCCATCGCAGGGTTCCTGCTCGAACGACATGGCGGTGGTGCTGATGGAGGATTGAGTGACTACAGGCCTGCCATGTATTTCGCTGGTTCGCTCTCGAGCGTTGCAACTATTCTAACAGCGGTTCTGCGATGGAGAATAAGCAGGAAAGTTTTCGACAAGGTTTAGATTGGACGATTTGGCAAAAAAGGATATGGATATGGATAACCCAGGATTCGAACTTAGTGCTTTCACGATTAAAGACAGGTGTTTATTTAATATGGGCCCACGATGAGTCCCACAACCACAAGGTTCTGCGAATTCATGCCCTTCTTATGTATTACAATATGACAGTAGACTGAAGAGCTATGAGGCATAAACTAAACAGGTGTATGGAAATGGACGAGGGAGATTGCGTTTGCGCAACATGGCTGTTCAATTACATGTATAATTGTGTTCTTTAGATGAGGCTTTCAGTCTAACTTAATCCGGGTAGTTGAATTAAGTTTTCAGAGTCGAGCAGCAAATCCGAATCAAGACACACATTAATAAACACATAAAGAGGAAAGGTGACCTTTGGCCTGGCCTGGCCAATATAAATATAAATAGGTAGTCTCGAGAGTATCTGATATGCAGCATAACATGGTCAAGTAGTTCCGTTTTTACTCCTGGCAGTACGTTCCTGCTACCCTGAGCCACGCGTTCACTACACACATCAAGACCTGGATTCAACAGCGCGATCATCGATAAGCTTGATAAGATCGACAAGAACGATAAGTGATTTGAACCAATTACCATCTAGCCGAGTCAGACGCTGGTAAATAATGACGACTTTGTGACCATGGCAATGCTGGTTCCTGGTTAAAGCTTTGACAACAGAATGCCAACTTAAAACGTACAGGATAACGGAGAAGAAGAAAAACAGGGTACAAGATCTGGAGAAAAAGCACAACTGAGGGTCCTGAGATTGTTAAAGTGGAACTGACGTCACTGTAATAAGGTATCATGGTCGTCCGTGTCCTGGCAGAAACGATCCGGACCGATTACAAGACGATGATGCAAGTTTTAGCGCGGACAACATATATATACTCTACTGTACATTCATTTAAGTCTCAAAATCGAGACAAAAGTAATCATATATACAATACTCAGTTAAATTATGGCAGATTTCAAGGCTTACCTCGACGAGCTCGAACAAGACTTTGTGATCGACACAGCAAAGCTCAAACATGTCACTAACCACTTTGTTCAGGAGTTAGAAAAAGGTACAGGTCTACCATCAAACTAAAGTTACGTTGAAAATACTAACAGAGTACACAGGACTGAGCATAAAAGGCGGAAGCATCCCGATGAATCCGACATGGGTAACCAACTACCCGGACGGCAATGAGAAGGGCAAATATCTTGTTCTGGACATGGGAGGCACAAACCTTCGAGTCTACTCCATCCAGCTCACTAACGAAAAAGGCGGATTCGAAGTCAAGCAAGAATCGCACAAGCTCCCAGAAGAGCTCAAGACCGCAACTGCTGATGAACTCTGGGACTTTGTCGCAGGATGTCTCGACTCTTTCCTCCAGTCAGCAGACTTTGACCTCAGCACCGAAATAGATCTGAGCTTTATCTTTTCGTTCCCAACAACACAAAGGACGATAGACGAGGGTATCTTGCAGAGGTGGACAAAGGGTTTCAACATTTCCAACACTGAAGGAAAGGATGCCGCTGAATCATTAAGACAAGCCATCAAGAAAAAGGTAAGTTTTCACCCAAGATTTTAGAGATACACAAGTATTGACGTTGTGTCAGAATCTCCCACTCAAGGTCTGTGTTGTAACAAATGATACAACCGCGACAATGATGGCCTCGGCCTATCTCAACCCTGATACAGAAATCGGTTGCGTTTTCGGCACAGGTTGCAATGGCGCTTACTTCGAAAAGGTCGGAGCCATTCCCAAGCTCGCGAATGACAACTTGAATGGAGAATCATTCATGGCTATCAACTGCGAATGGGGAGCCTTCGACAACGAGCATGCCGTACTCCCCTTGACGTCGTATGATATTGCTATCGATGATGAATCTCCGAGGAAGGGACAACAGGCCTTTGAGAAGATGGTGGCAGGACTCTACCTTGGAGAACTATTTCGTCGCATAATCCTGGACATTCATCAGAGGGATCCTCATACCTTCTTGGAGGGCCAGAGCATGGAGAGATTAAACGATACTTATTGTCTTGACTCTTCTTTCCTTTCCGCTATCGAGGAGTAAGTACATATAGATAACGGATCATTGATCAACGCTAACTTGACGCTAGGGACACATCAGATGGTCTACGAGAAGCGTATGAGACATGCGTTTCAGCCCTGGGAATCTCCCCATCTCACGCCGAGCTCCAATTCATGAAAGCAGTCGCTACGCTCATTACTACCCGCGCTGCTCGTCTATCAGCAACAGGCGTGGCAGCCATCTGCAAGAAGCGTGACCTGCAGGAATGTCATGTCGGAGTGGAGGGCTCATTATTCGAGAAGCATCCCCATTTCCAGCTAGAGTTGTCAAAGGCTGTTGGCGAGATCCTTTCTCCAGATGCCGAACCTGACTCGAGAAAGAGCAATATCGAGTTTATGCTTTCACCTGGTAGTGGTGTGGGTGCAGCTGTTATTGCTTCGACCTTGAGAGAGAGGTGATTCTTGACGATTGTTACATGTTTAGACTGTCTAGATAGATCCCTGATGAGCTACGAAAGAGAATTATGAGACGTAGATAGAAACCAATAGACATTTTCTGTGCACCGAAAGAGCCTTGTAGCAAGTTCGGTTTCTCTCATCCTTCATCAACAGCAACTATCCGATAGGTAGAAGAGCTTGGATAGGTTTACCGTCTCGTCGACTTCCTGACTTAATCGCAAATAGCTGACTCGCAGCCTTGCCTCTTTCTAAGTCTCCCGTCCATTGTCTGCCATAGTCGGTCTTATATCCTCTACTTCATTAGTCCTTTCGAAGATGTCTAAAAGCTCTTCGAACTCGAGTGTAACGCAGTAATCTGTGTTGAACTTGTGGATGACCTCTCCCACTGTGAACAGATAGAGAGGAAGACACTTTGCAGAATAGCTCTTGTAGCTTCTTGGGCCTGCTTGGTGAGCACTAACCTTCCCAACAATCTGCAATGACACATCAGGCGACACAAAGAGGGGAAGCTGGTCTCTTCTCATCCGGCACTAATTAGCTTCTCAAGCATCGTATCCTGTTACGTTACGCATTGGAACCCGGGTTTAACTCGCGATGTGGAGTGTTACTTAAGCTTATCTACTGACCTACCTAATGCAGTAATCAAACTCGCTGATCATCTCCATCGCTTATTTCCACGCCGCGAGAGTTCTCCATGCCAAGCACAGCAACCCCTCATTGATCGTTAAATACTTCCTTTAACTTCGTTAGTACGCGGAGTAGTCGTTCAACTATCAATCATTGATGTCACAATGGGAGGTTGCAGCATGACGATCCCCTTGCTGGGGACAATACGGTTTCAGAATAAGCTCCGGCCGGGGAATCGAAAGCCGAGATGAGGAAATGGTTGACTGATGTCGTATTGTATTTAATGTACCCGAGGTCCCTTCTCCTAATGTTCAACCGTCCCTTCTAAGCTCCAATATCGACACAATGGCTCCTAATATGGTACAACGTCTTTACGCACTCACGGCTCTTGTGTCCACTGCCACAGCACAATCCGGAGGAATTCAGACTGGACTTCAGTATGGCGAGAACTGGGCACCGACAATCAAGGACTCGGAGCTTGTTTCTGCAAACTTTCCTGATGTCAACATCACTCTTCGGTCTCCGGCATTCTTGAACCCCGAGAAAGTACCAGCTCGGTTCGCCGAAGGCACGGAAGGGCCGACTGACTTGGATGAGTTGGGTAAGTTTAAATGATTCTGTCGTTTACGGCATCGCAGCTAACATTTTTACCCAAGACTACTTCATCCGGAATCTCGCCAAGAAGCATGACTGGATGAGCTACGAGTCCGCAGCCTTCCAGTCCGAAGAAGGCCGCGCGATCCCTTATGTCTTCCTCTCTCTTCCCAGTACCAACTCAAGCAGCAACAAGCTCAGGATCTATCTTCAGGCCGCGATTCACGGCAATGAGCCTGCTGCTGACGAGTCCGTTCTTGCATTTCTGGGCAAGATGGATGCTGAACCAGAGTGGGCTGCGTCGATATTGGAGAAAATGGATATCAAGATACTTCCTCGGTACAATGTCGATGGTGTTGCTTACTTTCAGAGACAACTTGCTTCCAACTTGGATCCAAACAGAGAGCATCTCAAGCTGATGCGAGGACAATCGAGGGGAATCAAGAGGCTTATTGGGGAGTGGAATCCTCATATGGCACTCGATATGCGTACGTGTTGAGAAGTTCTGCATGAATTCAAGTCACTAACTTCACATACAGACGAGTTTACTGTCCCTACCATCTATGGAGGAAATTACCAACACGGTTCAGACGCTCTCCTGTCTGGAGGAATCAACCCAAACATCCACCCGGCCATCCGTGAACAACTTCTCGACTTCTTCATCCCAGCTGTTGGCGAGAAGCTGGAAAGCCACGGTCTCCGATGGGAACCCTATGTCACTGGCTCCTCCAACCGCACTGAAGGATCGAGGATTGCTTTCACGGAAGCTGTCACTGAAGCACGCACTGGCCGTAACGCTGTTGGCTTGACCCAGACCATCTCCTTCCTGCTTGAGATGCGTGGTATCCGCATCGCCAACCAGCATTTCCAGCGTCGCGTTGCTACCGCCCTAATCAAGATTCAAACTATTCTTGAACTTGCGAGAGACAACGCTGACAAGGTCAAGTCAATTGTTGAAAATGCTCGCGAGGAGTTCATCAACAGCGATGAGGACATTGTCATCACCGACTCTTACGTGCCGGAGAAGAGGACTTTCACTATGATCGACCAGCGGAATGGTAGCGTTGTTCAAGTCCCCATCGACTTCAAGAGGACCACTCCTTCCATCGCAAACCTTACACGGGCGCGACCGGAGGCTTACATCATCCCAAGAACATGGATCGATGTTGCTGAGAGGCTCGAGATCCTCGGCCTCAAGGTTGAGAAGCTTGACTATGAGTTCCGTCAAACTCTTGAAACACTTGTTATCGAGTCCTCGATCGTTGAGCCAAAGTTGTATGAGGGTACCTACTTGAACACTGTTACTACCAACACAACAACAAGAGAGGTTGTCCTGCCCGTTGGAAGCTTCTATGTCAGCACCAGGCAGCAGAATGCGGCTTTGGCGTTCATTGCACTTGAGCCTGAGAATATTGACAGTTATGTCAAGTTCAACATTATTCCTGTGCAAGCAGGTATGGAATATCCTATCTTTAGAATTCCAAGGAAATAGGTTCACTTGGGTGTTATTGGGTGAGAAGACGTCAAGTGGTTAGACGTGGCGATTTAGCTCATGGAGGTTTTGAACAATGCAAAACATTATTATCCTTGCAATTGTCATTTATGATTTGATGATAGGTTGGTATGCTCACCAAGATGCTGCAACTGAAGTGATTTATCTGTTTCTCGGGGATGTTCGGCTGAGTCGAAAATGCGAAACGGCTTCGAGTTCACCGTGTAAGAAGCGAACTTGGAAATAAAGGTATCAACTATGTCCTAATGGGCTATGAAGCCATTGGAAGTATTCTTTCAAAACGGTTCAACCCATGACCCTCTTTATGTTATGGTGCAGCAGACTTCCCTGGAAAGGCTCATGGAAATGGCTCATATTCACCAACTCCCGAGCAGACTCCATCAACATCTACTCCGTTAATGCCCTCCACAACCTTTCCGCTTGAGCCCCCAAATCTTAACATAAATCCACCATCCTTCTCGCTAGTAACCATAGGTTTCCATCCCAACTTCTGCGGTCCATTATACGGATCCTCGAAGAACGCAAGAACGTGATCTTGCAGTGAACGACTTACGTCGACTTCATACTGAGTCGTATTCGCAATATTATTCAAAAGTCCATACGTTCCGAATAACAAAGGTGTTTCGGAGTTATGGTAAGCGCCCAGCCATGGATATGTGTTCAAGTTAGGAAACTCCGCTGCGTACTGAAACCTGAAGACAGGTATGTCTAGCATATTCCTGTAGGTTGTTGTGTTCAGCAACGAACATACGGAAAACGGAATCGTCGCTGAGTTGACAACATCTTGGTCTGGCCCTTCTGTGAGGTTCTTTGGCCAGGGCATCAAACTTGAGAACTCATTCGCTGTCATGGAGAACATAGCGGGTCGGCGTGCAATCTTGCCTGCTTCTGCTCGCGCATGATAATCTGAGAATATTACTCGATCGTCGATCACTGGACTGAAGGTCAATGGTGGAGTTTCCTTTCTGTCACCATATTGACCAACAAAGTTCACAATTTGAGCCATGGAAACCTGGCGCATACAGTCGAGCTCTGCCAGACCATCTTCGTCTTCACAACCGGCTCCACAAGGAGCGCCGCATCCAACATGTTGGGCGACGAAGCTGAAGTTTGAATATGCGAAGTCATTTGATTCGAGTGCGCCGTCAATATTCAACGCGACGCCAGACTCGGCATAATATGCCTGCGCGATGGGATCTTCATACCAAGCAAATGAGTGTATATCGGCACTCATGCCGCCTGCCGACCTACCCCACTGGGTGATGCGCTCAGGATTGCCTCCGAAAGCAGCTATGTTCTCATGAACCCACTCGAGAGCAGCGCGTTGGTCGAGGATTCCCAGGTTCTGTTCGCCATCGACGAGCCCGCGAGCATTGGGAAAGCCGAAAATGTCAACACGATAGTTGACACTGACGACAATGTGCGATTGAGATCGCTCGACCCAAGATTCTGGGTTTTGCCAGGGGAGATCGACACCGCCCTGGACGAATCCACCACCTGTCATGAAGAATGCTACAGGAAATCCTCCTTCAGGTGGCTCGCTCTTCGGACTCCAGATGGCCAGGTGGAGACAGTCCTCGGACGTAGCTTCGCCCACGAGACCAGATGTATCATTTTGAGCCCCGTTGTAGATCAGATTACCCTTTGTCAAAGCTGTGTTCCAGTACGACTCAACGCCAGATATAAACTGAGGGCATGATGGCGGAAACTTGGTAGAGTATCTATGTCGCTTCGAATCTGGCGACAGCTTTTGCGGTGGAAGCCAGCGACGAGACGCAATAGGAGGCTCAGCAAAAGGTATGGACCGCCATTGTCGAGTGTGGGGAAAATTGGGGTCAATGAGTCCGGTAAAGGTGCCAGTAGCTGTTTCGACAGTGAGACTGCGGTCCTTGTTTTGGCAATTGACTGTGTTGCTTGCCAAAACAATAGCAAAGAGATTGAACAACTTCATGGCGGAAGGATGGCTGCTTCGAACTAGATATGCACGGGGCTGCGGCTTTATAGACACAGATAGGGCGGTTAGATAGTAGCAGTCAGAATAAGCTTACTACCTACTTGGCACCTTGCCGCGACTAGATACCACACTTCCCGGTTTTGGCACTATATCTGGAAGGTGGTTTGTTCCTTCGCTTTGATTGGGAATGAATTAGTCGATATCTGGTCGGTCTATACTACTTACGACGACAAAGTTAGTTAATGGATTAAGACGTTATGAACCTAGATGATATGCCCAAAATTAGGACTTTATTTCTAGTTTTATACTAATCCATCATCGAAAATGATACATTCGCAAAGCCAACATCGAAAGCAGTGACATAATGCGCCACTATTGTGTGCAAAGTAACTAACAAAGGCCGAATCAACGGCAAGACGGCCAACATGACTGGACGAGAACATGTTACTCATATCACAGGAATAGAAACCCTATCGAACCTCCCATACATGATAGCCATAGGTGACAGCAAGGGATGACGTAGACATGTTTGCGGTAGGTGTGGGAGACAATATTGTGCAGTTTTAAACCACTCTGAACATGTGTCAGCGAGTCATGAACTATGGGAGTTGTCTTACGCGGCAGCAAATGGGACTCAACGGCTGGTTTCATGACAGTTTTGAGTAATATCCTTTGCTGTGATAATGAAGAAAACTTGCAACTTGTCTAGTTACTTGGATATAAAACCATGCAATCGCTTCGATTCTATAACGATCAATTTACCAAAAACGTCTTACTCTTGTATAATTATAAATGGTTGATGTCGGAACATTCTGGCATCGGATTTAATGGCCCATGGAGTCGACCTGCATGTAGATAAAAACCTCATACAGATAACATTGGCAGTTATGCTGGCCTTGTTGGCCTTTGCTCACCAATCAATGTGCTCCTTCCACTATCATCTCGATACAGGGATCAAGGAATCCTTCCTCGTATTCGCTAAGGACACAACGCCAACCCCTGTGAACGGATGCAAGACAACAAGCGAGAAGACATCTCCTCGTCTGACTGGAGATATCCTTGCGGCAATGATCCGCAGTACGACCTCATTAATAATGAAGATATACAACCCTACATGCCCCGCAAATGGAAGGTCACGAAGAAAAGCAGACTAAATTCGCGCGTCTAGCAACTTAGGTCTTCTCTGCATTTAGTGCTGATATAGGATTCCAAAATGGCCGACGATACTGCTTCTTCCCCTAAGCAATTGCCCCAATCTCCCACCTCGCACAAGTCTGATGCAAGTCGCGAGGCAGCGGAAGCAGCGGGTCTTCACGATGCTGACCATTGGGCAAATCTAGCTCAAGTAAGCTGACGACATTCCTTCCTTCAGGATTATGTGGTGAAACTAATCAATACTAGGAACCTCATGATGAAGATACTGATTCATCGCTTGGCAGTGATGCTGAATCGTCGACGGCATCTATGAGCTCTAGTATCCTTAACTACCGCACTATCAAAGGGAGGACTTACCATTCGGAAAGAGGTAACGCGGAATATTGGTACTAAATCCCCCGGGATGGTATTGAAGTCATCAACTCACAAATTTCCCAGGGCCTCTAATGACGACCAGCAAAACGAAGCCATTGACATAATGTTAGTCTCTCAATTGTTTAGTTTCTTTGCAAAAGCTAATCTGTTTCAAGCCACCATTATCTACTTCTAGCCCTCGATGGAAAGCTTTATTTGGCTCCAGTGGGGGAAAACGTCAAGGTTTGACTCTTGGCCTGATAGCTATGTGGATCGGATTGATAACTAATACATGCCAAGTCTGTCCTCGATGTCGGTACGGGAACAGGTATGAGCCAATGACTTGGGCATCGATCGAATACTGATATATCTCAACAGGAATCTGGGCAATGTATGTTGAAAATTACAAAAGATGAGATCGTCACAACTGACTCTGCCAGCGACTTTGCAGATGAGCATCCGAACGCCGAACAGGTGATAGGAACCGACATTTCCCCTATTCAACCCAGTTGGGTACCCCCAAATGTCAAGTTGTAAGTTCAGTAGCGCGATAAATGCGTCCAAGTGCCATTCTGTATCAGTGATATCGCTAACAGAAAACAGTGAGATTGAGGACTGCACTCAACCATGGACCTTCTCCCCCGACACCTTCGACTTTATTCACATGCGGTATCTATATGGTTCAATTGGTGACTGGGGAGCTTTATTCCAAGAGGCATACCGCGCTTGCAAGCCAGGCGGCTGGGTCGAGAGCTTTGAGGCATCAACTCGTTTAGAGAGCGATGATGGCAGTGTTCAAGAAGGTAGCGCCATGAGCGAGTGGGGCAAGTTCTTTATTGAAGGTGGTAGGAAGATGGGGAGGACATTCACCATCCTCGACGACGACCTTCAAAAGAAGGGCATGGAGGAAGCAGGTTTCGTCGACATAGTTACTTGGGACTTCAAGGTATGTGGACAGCTTGTGCTGATGTCTCATTGCAAGTGATGAGAGGCTGACTTAAACTATCTAGGCTCCGGTTGGCGCTTGGCCTAAAGACCCCAAGCTGCAAGAGATTGGCAAATTTGGGCACGCTGCGATGGACCAGGACTTGGAAGGATTCGTGCTTTACATGGCAAGTTTCGTGCTGGGCTGGTCAAAGGAGCAGGTGACGGTGTATTGCTCGCAGCTACGACGCGAGTTGCGCAACCTGAGACATCATCCATATTGTCGAGTGAGAGTTGCCTATGGGAAGAAGCCTGAGTAGAAACAGACTTGGACACCTTTACACCACCGGAGAGAACAAGTCAGCATTGGGCTTCTTTTCCTTTGTTCTCGAGTCTTGGCCGATAACCTGCTGTGAACCAAACTTGTGGTCATTCAATTTCTTGGAAGTTTATGGCAATTACTCATGACGGAAAAGACGGAACCGCTACTTGATCAAAATCTGGGTTATACATCGATGGTCTTTTATTAATTGAGATTATCAAAGAGCAACATTGGAAGTGACTGAGTGAAAACACTTCTTCACAAAGCCAGACAGATCTTGTGTTTATATCCATCTTATATCCGTTCTGCTAACAACCACCCATTGTCGCGCTGGGATCACTAAAATTAGCTACTCAAGATGTCTTTGTCGCTTGAATGGGGGACTCTGTTTTTGGGTACGTTGGCGAAATGGTCATTGATGACATTTTTATACACAAAGAGGTTATCTCATATTTAATGTCTGTCAAAGAAATGGGCAATGGTCACCACCAATTAACGAGTAATGGGGGAGCTTTGTCACCAGTTTCTAACAGTCAATACTGGGTGTTGTCTCCCTTTGGAAATTCACAGCTTCCTTTGTTTTTTTCATTCACCTTATACCTATTTCCCCTCTTCTTCTTTCCTTCCATTTTTCTTCTTTGCATCTAACAAATCTGAGGAACAGAATGACACTGAGAAGAAGTCCACGAATTGCCAATGCCGCGGCTGCTGGGTCAAACCCAGACTATGCCGAACCCCCACGTCCCAGAAAGCGAAAGACCAGAGACTCAGGCGACAAAGAAAACCGCAGGGCAAAGAAGAAAGGATCTATCGAGGAGGCCAAGAGCGAAAAGGTCAAAGTTGAGACCGAGACCCCAGATCTTGCGATTGAGGAGCAACAGCCTGTGCCGCAAGCCCCAAAAGATGCATTCTCATTCCTGCCGACAGAGATCCAGCTACTCATTCTGGCCAATGTTTGTAAACAGATTCTTGCAGAGGTATTCTTGACTAAATTCTCCTAGATCGAGCCGAAACGTCTCATCAGCTTGGCCCGCACTTCAAAACGCAACTACGCACTCGTTATGGCTATAGTGAACAAAAGTATTGCTTTCCGTGCAGCGAAACATGAAGTTACCTACAAAGCCATCACCCGACTCGAGCCCCTTCTCAGCATAAACCAGAAAAAGAAATTGTTGAGAGAAGGAAGATGCAAAGGCCAGCAAATAGAATTCCACAGGCGACTTGATCCTGATCTTGTTCCACTTGGTGCCCAATATGTCCGGCAGATGACTGTTGGTGAGATCAAACGAGGGGTGAGATACAGGCACAATGCGATGAGGAAGTTGGAAGAGGCGCTGAAGAATTTGAGCAACCTCGAGGTGTTGGATACAACAGAACTATCACAGTGAGTTCCTACTATTCCATCCCCTGTCGATTTACAGGTCCTAACAGTTGGCACTGCAGGTCTATGGCATCCAGTATTGGTGCACTGAAGAGTCTCAAAGCGTTGCGCATCCAATTTTCATGCCACAATGCAACCCAAAACTGCCAGAGTATCGAGCCAATGTCGCAACTGCGCGACCTAAAACATCTTTCCATCTCAACAAGCCGATGTCTGTGCATGACCCCTATCAGGAGAGATGAAACTTTCCAATCAGTCATCCTCAATTCATCCTCGACACTGGAAAGTTTGGAAGTGTATCCTTTGCGATGGGACTCAAACGTCCATGCAGACAGGGAAGATCAGGTCCAAGTTCACAATGCAGATCTCATAAACGACGGTTTTCCTGCGCTCAAATCGCTCATCCTTTATGGAAACGCATGGAATGGAATTATCTTCTCAAGCAATAACGGAACGTATTTCTCAAGCATTACTAGCAAGGTAAACTTCTTGCAATTGACGAAGCTTCATCTCGGGAAATTGGAAGGAGGGCAACCAACTTTCTTTAAGTCTCTCGAGAAGTTGTTCGGCTGTGCTGGGCGATGGAACATTGGGCTGAGACAGCTGACGCTAGACATGTATCCGGATGAACAGGATCGAGATGCCTATGAAGAGAACATGGACGGCATGTACCGTTTCATAGCATCATTCGACACCCTGACCTCCCTCGAGATCTACAACCACAACAGATTCAAAAATTGCGGACGGAAAAACCCTGGCCTATCACCGCAACTAAGTCAGGCCATCATAGTCCACAGAGACCTTGAGTCGTTACGCTTTCGATATCCGTGGATTAGTGAAGAAATTCCATTGTTTTCGACCCCTGATATTGGATTCTTCACGAAAACTCTATCTGATCTACGGGTACTTGATCTCCTAGCAGTGGACGATGACTTTGTAAGTCAAACCCGAGTTTAACCGCAACGACTCCATTAACAAGCTGTTAGGACGACATGGCACGAGAATTCTCGTATGCTAAGAAGTTGGAATCCCTCATCTGCAGCGCCCATGCTGCTGATTCTCGGGTTATGATCACATCGGCAAAATATTTTTACGGCAACTTATTAAGGGCTTTTTTACGTTTGGCTGGAGACAATGAAGAATTCGTCTGGGAGAAGGAATATCGCCTGAAACAAATTGTTTTGAAAGAGTATCTATATTCTGTCGGCACTGATTTGAAGCCCGGATATAACTCAGTTAACAAGATTAGCATAGCGGATGGCAAGTCAGTGTCGATTCGAGAGGATTTTGTCCCAATACTAAGGCCATGGGAAGTGTCTAGCGAATGGGCGAGCCAAATCATGAGATCTGTTTAGGGTGAGAGGGGGGGCTGATATATGCGATTGTTTCCTTGGAGTTGGATATTGAGTAAATTTGCAAGTCTTGTTCGAATATTGTGCTTGACTGTTCAAAGAATGGCACGATATATGTTGGTCTATTTATTGCTAATATATCTTTTATCACTGCGCAATTCAGATCCGTCCGCTGTGCCCATGTCCATCCTCTACGTTCTGCTCGTACCGAAAGACGATATCTGTCTTTACACCAATCTGACCACTGGGCATAACGAGCACTTCCTCGCTACTGTTGGAATCAAGTCCATTCTTGATGTTTGTCTCAAATGTAGTTTTAGGCGCGCCATTGCCAGGCACACTGTTTCCTCGTAGCTCGACAGGCATTTGTTTGAAGCCTGAGAGCTTGTTACTCGATATACCAGTGCTTCCAAGCAGGCGAGGGGCATATTTCTTGGCGATAGCTTTGTAGGAGGGGATCGAAGCGGCGAGGATACCGATGTTGGTTTCGATGACAGACCAGTACATGGCGTTGGATATGACCCACGTTGGATCGGTGGAGGTGAGCATGGGAGGGATGTAGGTGATTCGGATGATGGACGAGATGCAGGCACTGGTATGAGTCAGTGGGAAGTCATGATTTCTGTAGCGCGGTAAAGGTGTACTTACAATAGCCCGAGACCAAGGATGATGGCCAAGCTGATCTTTTGTCGTCGAGGAACCCGAAGCCTTATGATCAATGGAATCGGCAGTGAGTAAGTCAGGATATCCGTGAATATGTTGACAGCCGCATTTGCAAGGTAGAATGCATTGATGTTAACACACTTCTTTTCCGAGGCTGGAATCGTGACGTCGAAAGCACCAGAAATAGGCGTACATTGGAAGATGCAAGCCAACACGTTGCCTCCAGCTTGACATCCCACCACTACCATCATGAAGAAGGCTGCTTTGCGGAGTACCTTGTCGCCCAAGCGAGTGTATAAGGCAAGAACCGAGATCTTGATAAAGCCGAGGCAAGCATTATAAAAGATTGACGATAGCCAAACGATCTGACTGTAGGCGATGAGATTATCTGTGCCTAGCTTGTTGACTTCCTCGAAGTGACTGCCGAGGCCATGATTGACGGAAGCGATGGTGCAGGCGATAAATGACCAGGAGAGCAAAGCGCCCACACAAATCAGATCTTTGGCGAGAGTTAGAAATAAGGAGAAGACGGATGATGTGGAACTTACAGTCGTCCTTCCCCACTGATCTAACAATAAAGGCGCGTGCCCATAAGCGAAGCACGACAGCGACGAAGCTAATAACCGCAAAGACAATAGCAACGGAGTTTACCGTGGGACCTCGAGACTCCATTATGGTAATTATTAAATACGAAATGAAAGAAGGACAAAAATGCAAACAAGAAAGGAGTGGAAAGGAGTTGATGCGGTTCAAGCCTCCAGGTTATTGGGGAGATTGGGCCCCAAGTTAAATGGAAGGAACTCGCCCATTGTTGGCCAACTGAGACAAGCAGATAATTTCATTACAGAGATCCTGCCACATAATTGAGTTGTTGGTATTATGCCAATCCCTTTCCCATCTGTAACGGATGGCTGATGCACAGACGTCAACTGGTAAGCATCTCTATGGTTTGCCGCTCGCCTCGTTTCGCGTCATCCTTCCACACGAAGATCTTGGACTTGTCAAGTTCCGCCAAGGTTCTCACGTCAAAGAGCCTCTTGGGCATGGGTCCAGAACCTGGTTCACGGGAGGAAAAAAGCAATGTTCAGGAGAACTGCCACAAGTTGTGCGGTGTTTGACTGGTCGACAAAGAATTTTGATAGAACCAACACGTCGTCACATTTTGTGTAAATAGTGGATCAGCTGTCGACTTTTAGTTCATGATTGGCTTCTAGGATCATGCTTAGGTCGGAAACTCGGATTGGAAGACCCGCTGGTGGTGGAGGATGTGGTCGATCAGTTGTTTAACCGAAGATTGGTGTCCTTGTTTTCTCGCGTAATCTTTCCCCTAGTCTAGTTTTCTCAGCTTCAACCAACACTTTCACTTCTTTTAGTTCTTGACCGTTGAGACAAATGATTGTCTCAGGCTAAGATGGCGGGCCGTCAGGTTAGTTCAACGCTCCGAGAAGCCTATTCAACGCCATACGCTTCAGCCGCACCGCCTCGTTTTCTCTTGCTGTTTTCTCTTCTTTGCCTCAACTGATGTATCGCATTTTCATGATACATAATTGACACAAGGACCCGCCTGGTTTTCTAGTGTTAATCTTGCTGGGGTTTTGCAAGCCATTGACCAGGTATCTTTCTCGTTTAGCCAAT
Organism: Fusarium subtropicale; assembly: GCA_003670145.1. Classification (NCBI taxonomy): domain Eukaryota; kingdom Fungi; phylum Ascomycota; class Sordariomycetes; order Hypocreales; family Nectriaceae; genus Fusarium; species Fusarium subtropicale. Next base: position 4,526 of record QRAA01000302.1, on the reverse strand, counting down.
TCAACGGCAACGATCTGCTTTGCCATCATCAGATCATGCGACGGTGGAGAGCTCGCGTGTTATTCCGCAACGCAGGGGGAGATAGGAGTCGATCTTCAGATTGCTATTTTATCGAGATTATCGGATCGCTACTGCGGCGTTCTTCGCTTTATCATTATGCAAAGACCTGACATCAACATGTGAAAACATGGTGTGGTAATTACAGTAGAGTGCTGAGCATGGATCATATCATGAACTGAATATGACGATCCTTGTATGATTGTGGACACTACCAGGATCAGAATATTCCCGCAAACGTCCCGTCGTTGCAGAAGTCTAAGCAAAGAACTTTATGCCAAGCCTGTTGGTTGACTTTGTCGTAAAAATAATTTCAGGTGCGTCGGTCAAACGGGTACCTGCCAGCATTGTTACCTGACAGCCGAGAGAAACGTCAAGCTCAATGCTCAGGAGTCATGGATCTTGCCAACGAGGATCAGTTCCAACAACGACAACCCACTTTGCTGCATGCATGGCATAACAATCACGGACCTTTGAACCATCTTGGAAATGGATCATCATCGAAGGAATTTGTGCACAAACCAACCGAGTTGCAAGTCTTGCCTTTCGGCTCTAGGCTGGCATCGCAATGAAGACAAGCGGCTGCCAGGATTACCGGATGCATGAGCCGTTGTGGTTCTCTACCGTCGATCACTTTCATATGCATTTGCATATCCCTGGCGTATTTCCTGACTGAAGCCCAAAAGGGTGCTTGCTTGTATTCTCGTTTCTCACAATTGGCTCAATTAGACTTTCGTTTATCATTTGGTCATTTGGTCAACGATCATGGCTCTGCTCAGTATCGTCAACGTCGCCCTTTTGGGTGTCGCTTACTTTGTAGCCTGTGTTGGTTGGCAAGTTGTCAAGTATCGTTTCTTTCATCCTCTCGCGAAATTTCCTGGTAACTTCTGGGGAAGCGTCACGCGACTCTGGATCACGTACCATAATGTGGAAGCGGACGAATGTGAGACCTTCCAGGAACTTCACAAGAAACATGGTAATATTCCACAGACAACACTAAGAGCGAATAGACGCTAACATCTCCAAGGACCCATCATTCGAATCACTCCCACCATGTTGCTGGTCAGCGATGCGACCGAGCTACCCAAAATCTACAATCGTCACGCAAACAAGTCAAAACACTACATCACCGGAAGCTTTGGCAAAGATGAATCACTCTTCAACATGCAAGACTCTGTCATGCACGCCAAGTACAGAAAGGTCGCCGCTCCTCTCTACAGTCTGACCAACATCAAGAAGATGGAGCCCTTGATCGACAACAATATGAGTGCATGGATGAGCCGCCTCCAACGAGACTTTGCTGCTACGAATAAGCCATTAGATTTCGCACCTTGGAGCGTCTATCTAGCATATGATGTGATCTCTGAAGTTGGTTTTGGTGCTCCTTTTGGGTTTGTGAAAGAGGGCAAAGATGTGGAGGGCCTTATCAAGGGTTTCCATGACGGCCTGACACCATTCGGTATCATGGCGAGATTATATCCGTTTACAAACTGGGTCAAGAGCACGTTCCTGGGAAAATATCTGGTCGCTAGTCCTGAGCAAGACTCTGGTATCGGAATCTTGATGCGCTTTCGCGATCGCTTGATTGAACAGAGGTTCAAGGATATCGAGAACGGCTCTACAGGTGGTCGCATAGATCTTCTCCAAACGTGAGTGACTTATCAACATCTATGAAACATATTGCTAATACATCCCAGCTTTATTGAAGCGCGAGACGAAGACGACGAGCCACTGGATATCAACTACATCAAGGCAGAGATCCTGCTGGTTTTGCTCGCGGGTGCTGATACAACCGGCACAGCCTTTCAAGCCATGATGGTCCATATTCTTACGAGCCCATCTGTCTACAAGAAACTACTTGCTGAGATTGATGAAGCCACTAAAGCCGGAAATATCTCGGAAATGCCCCAATACGACGAAGTTGTGGAGCACCTACCCTATTATATCGCCTGTGTCAAGGAAGCGATGCGTCTTACTCCTAGCGCGCCCAACATCTTCCCTCGTATCGTTCCCCAAGGCGGCCTTGAGATCTGCGGTCACTTCGTTCCAGAAGGTACAGAAGTAACCTGCAATCCATGGCTTGTTCACCGTGACCCCAACATCTACGGCGATGACGCTGAGATCTTCAAGCCAGAGCGCTGGTTGAATGCTGACAAGGCCAAGATCTATAACAAGTACAGTATGGGTTTTGGATATGGACCCAGAGTTTGTCTAGGACAGGATGTTGCAAGAATGGAGCTCTACAAGGGCCCTCTGCTGTTCTTGCGGAGCTTTAATATTGAGTGGGTTGATGAAACGAAGAGGGGCAAGTATGTGATCAATGGTGGTGTAAGTTACTTTGAAGACATGAACATCAAGATCTCCAGGCGGGATGTTGCTGCTTGACTGGGTGAACTCTGATACAAAGGTCCATATTTAGAAGTATTGACTCAAATGATTACTGATATCACAGAGCTGACCTCGCATTGACCTACTTGTCACGATTTATCCTCTGTGGCACTTGTTAGATCTTCCTTTGTATTTATGATGGTGTGAGATCTTCATTTTCGCCGTCAATCGTTGATGAGACAAGATGAAAAGTTCAACAAAGCCATCACACGCTGTGAGTTGATGGAACACCAAGGGTCACTAAGCATGCTTCCTGGTTTTCAATGACTGTGAATCACTATCTACAGCAGAAATAATAACTATCATTCATCAATATAACTGAAAGCCTGGTAAAGTGGCTAGGTCCTACCCTCCGTGATTAACAGCTTGGTCATTACTATAAAAGCACGTCCTCTAGGCCCAGGTTCATTTTAAACATCAACACAACAAATCCCCACTACTACAAACCCAAACATTCTCATCAAATTAACTCATTACTACAAGAATTACTACACATATCACTTCGTACACAACACGACCCCCTTACAAAATGGAGAACCAAGCCTACCAACCAATCTACACGCACTGGATCAGCATGGATATTGTTGAAAACCAGAGCAGGTTAGAAGCTGCATGTGAAGCTATCTTCCCCCGAGATGGGAGCGGAAAGCGCACTTGCGAACTTTTCTTTAACTCTAGTGAGCGTCCTGGTTACGCCAAAGTCATCTCCCTGTGGCCGAATCCATCGAATCTGTTGGGAGAGCTACGATCAAGGGGTGGTGATAATGGTCTGGGACCGGAGATCAAGGTGGAGCCTAAAGATTAAGAGATTGGGAAGTAGACACGTTTTAATGAGAAGAAAGAATTAGGTTTTTATTTGGGTTTATCGTAACAGGTTCGCATGCTTACTAAACGTGGTAAACAATCTGAAACTATAGACATGGAAAGCATAATTGTGTAAATCAAACGCTATCAATCTCCACCATGTAAAAAATGTGACCCGTAAGTTCGCATGAGGAGATGTTGATAAGTGAGGTTGTTGATAATACGCTGCCCGTGCAAGCCTTCAAGTGTTGTTAACAGAACCCTTTTTAAATAGGAGGATAAACATGGTTGTGTCCGACCAGGTGTTCCAAGTGAGTATCAGAGGTATCTCCATCGGGTAAAAGACGTGGTCCGTAAGTCTATACCAGGAGATATTGATAAAGAAGGTTGTTGATAACACACTGTCTATGCAGCTTTGTGTGTTATTGACAGAAACCTTCTTAAGTAAGGGAATAAACATGGTTGTGTCCGACCACGTGTTCCAGGCGAGTATGAATGAGGGTATCGTCGTGTCGAGAGAAAAAGAAATGAATGTCATAAGTCGTTCATAAAATCAAAATCGCTGGTATACATAAAAACTTTCCTTGGTTACAAGTCGATTGTAGTGCCTGGACCAGTGGGCATCGACTAGTAGGAAAATTGATATGCATAATCTGGGGTATAATACCCGGCATCACCATACCCCCATGTGGGTTCTGGTTCAGCATATCCGGCATAGACCGGGGAGAACATCGCCGCCTCAGGGTTAAGTGCAGTCATTGACTGCGTCTGCGGCGGCGGATGGTAGTAGGACCCCAAGCCCTCGTAGACTTCCTGTCCTCGGTAAGCCATTCCTTCTGGGACGCCAAAGGTGTTGTTAGCCGGCATTGGATTGAATGGCGACGGCTTCAAACAAGCACCCTTTGAGTACCCCCTCGGACGGTAAATTGCCAAGCAGACTCTTCGGTCGTTCTGCTCTGGATGGTAAACCACATCGACCTCATCCAAATTGGCCGAGTTCACGACCAATCGAACGGGGCCGGGGCTACCATGAATATACCGTTTGTTGAGGCAAAAGGGGTACTCGGTCCAAGGACCTCGGCTGTGTAAACCCAAATGTTCCTTATTGTGGAACTTTCGGGGATACACAGCCTTGCGAGGTGTCGGGAGACAAGGCACCTGGTGCGCTTGCTCCCGAACTTGACTTGCCGGAATGTTGCGATACCATTTGTCGAACTGCAGCTCGGGCAGTGAATAGTACGAACATTCCGAGGAGGTATCGTCTTGAGGGTTGGGGG